>JAEANM010018275.1:0-12693 GCA_017656035.1 Myanophis thanlyinensis | reverse complement strand
CGGTTGCGTAAGCATTTCACTGCATATCGTACCATGTATGACTGTGTATGTGACCAATAAATTTGAATTTGAATTTGCATAAATACCCACAGACAAAATGCATGGTGATTTAGATTCATTATTTAGAAAATGAAATTGTGCTGCAGTGACAAACACATATAAGATTATCTGCTACAGTCTTCATGTTTCTACTAGTGAAATATTAATAGAAGCTGAGTATTTATTTATATTTATCTTAATGCATATTCTGGTCATGCACACTTCAAAATGATTTTGAATAATGCTTTAGATTTCACACCAGCAGAGATGCTATTTAAGGCAGTGGTCTTCAACCTTTTCTTTACCAAGGACCCCCATTAAATACCTTTTGTGGCCAAAGACCCCAAGACTTAATTCCATATTTAAATCATAACATTTCATCAAACCTTTACAGACTCCCTATGATGATATCATGGCCCTCAGAGGTCCCCAGGTTGAGAACCACTGATTTAAGGAGCTGACTCTTAATCATATTAATATTATTTCATCATTAATATGACTCCTCCTTCTCTTTCTCCTTCTCCTTCTCCTTCTCCTTCCTGAAACAAGTTAGGCTGCTGGGGTAAATAGTAAAAGTTCTGTGCTAATGTGAAGCCTGGATCCTCTCTTTCAAACCATGTTGAAGCGTGTGTGCCTAATCCACACACAATTGCAGTTTTATTGCTCTACATTTGAATCTTTACTTTTTGGCCCAACTTAATTTTTATAGTTGCAAAAATCTGAAACAGATTACACAGAGTGCCATTATTTTTCCCACCCTGCTTGTCTTAGATAAAACAAGCAATCACTTAATAGGAAAAATATTCTGAAATATATTTTCATGAAGTAAGTCATTTAAACATGGGAACACATGTTCCACAGTTGGCTACTAAGATTTTACTATATATTGTTACCATTCTAGCCGGAATACCTAAAAGTTTTGCATATTCATTTTAGGAAGATCATAAGATCATAAGGTGATATGAAAGGATATAATCAGATATTCTAAATCAAATTAATTAATTAATTAATCAGGGCTTAAAATTAATTACAAAAATGTTAAATTATGGTCAGAGGTTGTTTCCCAAACTAAACTAAATCCACCCCAAAAATATTTTTATAATTACCATTAAAAATTGAACTAAAATACATCCTAGGAGATAGTACAAATTATTATAAACCAGACCTGTATACTTGTTGCACATATTGACATAATATTTTGTTCTTTTCCAATAAATTATTTCATTTATATTTGAGAATCCACAATGGTATGATTTTGAGATGTTTTGGAAAATTGTACAGATATTCCTCATTTACTAACTGTTCATTCAGCAAAATTAAAAGTTATGATGGCATTTTTAAAAAGGAGATTTACAACCAGTTCTCCAACCTGTAGACATCAAAGTATTCCTGTGGTCACATTATTGCAATTGGACAATTAGCAATAGCACACATTTACAATGATCGTAATATCCCCTGGTCATATGATCACTATTTGTGACCATTATAGCTTATTTCCAACAAGCAAAGTGAATGAGGAAGCTAGCAAGGAATCACTAATCATGGTTACATGATGATACTACTAACAACCGCAGCTGGAACTGACAAACTGACATCATGCAATGTTTCACTTTATAATCACACTGCTTAGAACAAACGTGCTGTCCCAACTGTAGTCAGTAAGTAAGGATTGCATGTATGTATTTTCTACAGACTATATTTTGACACATTCTTTTCTACTCAGAATATAATACCTTTTTTATGAAAATTTCCTAACATGATTTTGCACAAAATTCTTAAGATACACTCAGATTCCTTTCTGTGAACAATGAATGTCAATGGATTCCATTTGCTTGTTGCCTATGCTCCATTACAGTCTATATTTGGAAATCAGAACTATTAAAATAAATCCACAGAAGATTCTTTTATATCCAGTATTTTTTTAAAGGTGTCAGCTTTAAGATTCCCTGGGAGTTGGGTAGTGGGCCTAGGGAATTCTGAGAGATGAAGCCCACACATTTTAAAGTTGCCAGGTTTCAGAAACACTGTTTTATATCTTTATCCTACAAATAGTCTGTCTGATATTGGTGTGTAATTTAAAATTTCAAGGATTATATCTTTTCATTTTTGCAGTATGAGAACACATTAACAGAAGGGAGTATGATAGTTTCTAATTAGACTTTTTAAAAGCTGCTGTAAATATTAATTCTAAAATTATTGTTATAAATATAGGGGAAGGTTCCAGTGATAATCAGCAACTGTATAACAAGACTGTATACGTATTAGCCCTCCAATGCATTTTTTTTGTTCAGAATGATACATTCAAATAACCTACTTACAAGTAAAAAAATACGCTCATTTTTTTCTGTATGAAAGTATTACAATTGGGTGGTTTTGAAATATTGTGTGCATTAAGGATTAGATGGATATATATTTCAATAATTACATTATGCATATTTCTCTGCATTTTATGGCTTCTTGTATATATATTATTGAAAGTTGGTTTTGATTGTAGCAAGTATGAATCAAATAAATAAGTGAATTTTCATGAACAAATTCCCAAGATGATTTGCTAAAGCAAAATAATGTTTCATTGTATTTGGAACACCTACGCACTTAAAACTATAGTAGAGAATATGTGATTATTCACAATTACATCAATGAGTTCTAATAATTAGATTTAGAAAAATGTCAAGAATTTGGGAAATTATGTGAATTTATTTTTAATCAGTAAAAAATGCTAGAGAATTGTTATATACTTTATATGTAGAATCAATTCCCCTGAAATATTATCTCATAAAATGTATTAAGGGAAGATCCTTACAACAAAGGATAGGATCCTGACTAGAGGGGAAGACATTCTCTGAGGAAGACTGAACTAAATCTTCCTAAACTATAAGATGCCCTGAGGAAAAAAAATCTGTGGAAGCATGATCACAATTGAATGAGAAAGACCTGGATTCAAAGCAGTCCATTATCAGAAATAGAAAAGAAATAGAAAAGAGAATATATAGCTATAGATATCTCTCAGCTCAGCAGAATTTTTGTTGTCATAGTCTTCAATATTAAAGTTTTATTTGTAAGTTATTTGAAATCAGTAGTTAAAGAAACTGGAGATATGTATTTGCAATCAGTAACTGCTGGGATATATGATGTTTTAAAATAACTGAGAAGCAAATATTATGGGGGGAAACATACACATGGATATTCACGAGGAAAATATGTGGTATTCATTAAGAATTTCTAAACTTCTTAACCTTGTGGGTGCAATAATATAGAACTGACCACAATTTGTTTACCAAATGCCACCATAGAAACATGACATATCATGTATTCTAGAGATTACACTGATCAAAGATTTGAAGGAGCTGAATTGAAGTTGTTTGCTGGAATCAGAAATAAGTCAAATAATGTAAATGTAGACTGTCAAATCTATTGACAGACAAGGAAAAGCAAAACCAGACAATTTACAAATTCATAATACACAAAGATTTGAATGAATGTTACTGTGAAAACAATAATTTTTTTAAAAAAAACCTAGGCACTCACAAAGTTAGACAAAATTTTAATTTAAAGCTATGCCAGAGGGCATGAGGACAAAAAGTGACTTACCTTCCTTTTGTCAAACATGTGATACCTCCACTTTTACCATTCTTGCCTTCTACTTTTCTAGTTTACCTCTGTATTTTCCTCATTGCAGGTAGGTTCATTCCAAAGAACTACAACCAGTTACACTTATTTTTCAGAAAATGCCTCTGGAGCCTAGGTGAAGTTTTAATAAATTGTTGGAAATATAAAATATTTGTGAGATTTTCAGCATGCTACTTTCATCCACACACACACATGCAATATTTAATAAAATAAAAACAGGTATAGAAGAAAAACTACTAAGCGCCAGATAGAAGTGAGTGGGTAAATTAGAGCCTATAGTTTCCACATTCTTGCTGGAAAATGTTGTCAGTGATAATAATACTACTAGTTTTTCAGCAGCTATACTTCAATCTTCTCCCTTTGCTGTGTATAACATTTTCAAACCTTGGAACAGTTTTATAAATATTTAAAGGATTGAGTCCTAAGAGATTTAAAGGACCAGGTGAGGCAGGAGAAACACATGGCAATATGTTTATAAATTATCAACATTTATACTACTGCCAACACATTTTCTGTCTGAGATACAGCCATTTTTATCTTCAAGCCCCCAGCATTTCCAATCTCATATTTTTCCACACACACATGCATTAAAAAAAGATATGCAATAGCTGAATGAGCTACATTCCTTAATGAAATAAAGTAGAAGCTACTCCAATGATCATGAACTGGGATTCCACAAAGACATTAGAACCTCTACCACACAAGTTAGCTAAATAGCTTAGTGCTGAAGAGTGGAGGTGGGGGAACAGGGATAGTCAATATATTTTAAGCCACGGAATCTGTTATTTATTTATTTTGGGGGGAAAAATCCTACAATATCAAAAGTTTGTTATTTTTTTTAAATGGTTATGTCTATGTAAACTTTTGTTTTGTCCTTAAACTAGATGTGAAATTCAGCACGCTCTAGCAGGTTCGCTAGAACTGGTAGTAAACTTTCTAAGCAATCGGAGAACCGATTGTTGGAAGAAATCTCCTTTTGTTTGTTTTTTTCCACTTTACAGGGTTAATCCTGTAAGGAAGTCACAAAAAAAATATTCTGGTGTTGTTTCTAGCCTAAACTTTATTGCCCTGCTTACAGAAACTGCCCACCCAGTTACATGACACCCCCAACCACACCCTCAAGCCACACCCACAGAATCTGTAGTAAAAAAAATTGAATTCCACCACTCCCAAGGAACTTCATCAATTAGAATAGAGCTGGAAGGGACCTTGAACATCTTCCAATCCAACTCTCTACTCAAGCAGGTGACCCTTATAGTATTTCAGATAGTTGGCTATCCAGTTCATACTGTTTACATTTTTAAAAAATTCTGCTTTTATCATTTTATAAGTAACTCTAGCTAGTGTACACACATAATACAGCTTCCTTCTCCTCTTTTCCCCACCACAATCATCCTATGAAGTGGCTTAGGCTGAGATAGTGTGACTGGCCTAGTCACCCAATCAGCGTTCATGCCTACAACAGGATCAAAACTCATGGTGTCCTGGTTTCTAGGCCAGCAATTTTACCACAGATTCCTAAGGCTGAACGGAACAGAAAACAGTTTGAGAAACCCTGATTTATAATATACACATATATCTTGATTGTCAATATTTTGGCTCTCCAACATTTCACTGCTGAGCTCCTATTCTGCTACCTTAAATATTGTTTATTGAATACGGGTAGTTCTCAACTTACAACTATTCATTTAATAACCATTAGAAGTTACAACGATGCTGAAAAAAAGTAATTTATGAACAGTCTCATACTTACCATTGAGGATAGCAGCATCCCAATGGTCACATGAACAAATTTTGATGCTTGGCATCCAGTATATATTCATGTTAATTGTATTATCCTGGGATCATTTGCTTGCCATTTGTGGCCTTCCCAGATGGCTTCTGACAAATAAACTCAATCGAGGGAACTGGATTTGCTTAACAACATCAAGATTGATTTAATGATCATGATGGTTTGCTTAACAGCTGTGGCAACAAATATTGGGCATGACTCATTTAACAACTGCCTCACTTAGCAACAGAAATTCTGATCCCATTTGTGTTTGTAAGTCAAAGACTATCTGTAATGATAGCATCCCCACTGATAAGAAGCAGTGAAAATGACTAAGTGCAATTTGTTTCTTACTGCATTATCTTTTGTTAGGACAATTAAATCCTACTAGTTTAAGTGGAGCTTACTTCCAAGCTAACGGTATAGACAATTGTAGTCTAAGCTACAAAATCTAAAAGAATAATAACTAAAATTCCCACAAACAAAATAAACCTGTAAACTAAAATAAGTGTAGGATTATAAATACAATTGAGATGTTCTGCAAGTTAATTAAGAATGTTCAATGAAGCACACTACATGATACACAAAATATTATTTTCTAGCATTTAAGATTTTTTTTCCTGTTCAGTAATATTTTCTACAATATGCTTCTACCTTAAGTTTATATACATTTCATTTTCATGACACTATGATGGACGTCTTTCATTTCAAATGTTGATTATACTGTGGTAGAAACCTAATTTTGGAAAATTACACATTTATGAACAATTCTTCTTAAACATAGAAACATTTAAAATCGTGGTATATTTTGCTTCATAATTATGTTTCAACAGCATTTCTCTATAAAGGTGTGCTAGAATGGTTTTGGAGTTTACTTAATGTGAATTTTCTATGATTTGTATAATCCATGGAACACATCTATGGCTGTAGGAAATGTTGATGGAAAGCAAATCCTATTTTTTTATCCAACTGAAATTTAAGAGAATTGCCTGAACTCTCTCTTTTTTAAATACTAATTGCCTCCTGTAAAGCTTCTTAGTTTGGGTTAAGCATTATATGCAAAAAGCTCAACTGAATTAAGGTGAAATGATGAATTAACAATAATGTTAATAGTTTCAGCATTGTAAAGTGCCTCAGGGACATCAACTAACTGAAATTATCTTTTCAGAATTGATTTCATTTTCTGATGGATCAAACAACCGAAATGAACTCATTTTTTTAAAAAAAAAACATGACCTTTTCTAGGGTGACCAACCGTCCCCTTTTGCCCGGACATGTCCTCTTTTTACATCCTGTCCGGGGCGTCCGGGCGGGTTTTATAAATTTTATAAATTTACCCAGACGCCCCGGACTGGACGTAAAAGTGGCGACGTCATGTCCGGGCAAATGGAGAAAAGCAAGAAGCTCCAGCAAGAAGTCCCGGAACAAGCTTGCTTCTCAGCCTATTTGCGGTCAATTGCCGGCGAAGGGAAGCCCCCCCACCCCCCCATTGCTGCCGCCGATGCCCCCCGTTGCCGCCACCGCTCCGCCCCTGCCGCCGCTGTCCCCCGTTGCCGCCGCCGATGCCAACCCCCCCTGCTGCTGCCACCCTCCGTTGCAGCCGCCGCTGCTGCCGCCACCCCCTGTTGCCACTGCCGCTGCCACTGCCGCCGCGCCCCAGTGCCGCCGCTGTCCCCCGTTGCCACCACCGCCGCCGCTGCTGCCGCGTCCCGTTGCCGCTGCCGCCGCTGCCGCCACGCCCCATTGCCGCCGCCGCCCCACGTTGCTGCCACCGCCGCCGCTGCCGCCACCCCCCGTTGCCGCCGCCACCACCACTGCCGCCGCGCCCCATTGCCACTGCCGTCCCCCGTTGCCGCCACTGCTGCCCTGCCGCCGCGCCCCGTTGCTGCCACCGCCACTGCCGCCGTGCCCCATTGCCGCCGCCGCCCCCGTTGCCACTGCCACCACTGCTGCCATGCCCCGTTGCTGCCGCCGCCCCCCCATTGCTGCCGCCGCGCCCCTGCTGCCGCCGCCACCGCCACCCCGCTGACGTCCCCTGTTGCTGCCACCGACGCCCCCCTGCCGCCGACGCCCCACCCCCAATGACGCCGCCGACACCCTGCCCCCCCGGCTGACGCCGACACCCCCCCGCTGATGCCCCCCCATCCTCTTTTTTTGTTTATCAAATATGGTCAGCCTACCTTTTCCATTTCCTACAAAGTGATAGTAACCTTATGTCACTTTAGTTTCATGGACAATCAAGATATATAAATAAATTTAATCTTTAAAAGAATCTTTCCAAGAATGATATCTGCCAGAGTATTTATGAAGTGTTTGTAGAAAAATTAAATGCTGAGGTACACCTCAATTACAATCTGAAATACCTTTAATAATTGCAACAGTGACATAGAATATTAGAGAAAACTACTATGATATTTATCACCAGTATATTGTTTTACTCCAGTTCTGATAGCTAAAATGGATAGCTCTTTTCTAAAAAATTGGTGGGAATGAAATCATTACCAATCCTTTTATATCTGGTGGCAATATTGTAAAACTCATTTAAAAATCATTAATGAAACAAGACTTAAAAGTTGAATTTCCACTCCCAACCTGTGAAGTTTTTATCAAGCTTCACTAAATCCTACATTTTCACAAAGCATGCTGAATGAGCTTTGTACATGCTAACTGCTGTAAGGAGTTATATTGAAAGAGATGTTTGATCCCTTCTGTGGAAAAATACTTAACTAAGTTGTAGGGGTATACTTTGAAGTCTAGAATAACCTTGTATCTTAAAGTAATTCTGATTCAAATTGGAAACCATTCCTAATTATAATTCAAAAATGGATTTGTACTGTATCCAATACTTGGATTTCCCTCTGCATAAAGTCTATATTTTAATTTTATAGACTTCTAGTAATATGAACAGAATTTATTACAGTTCAGTGTTTTGTTTTATGTCTTAAATTGTATTGATCATGGTTCCTAACATTTATGCTTTACATAGTGTTTAATGGTACTTTTAGATTTTAAACAATGTAACACAATAAATTCAGTTATTCTCAATCAGTTAATGATAAACTAAAAATTGTAGTCTCCATTACATTTGTACATTTCTTGTTACTCTTTGTATCCTACTTCCTTTTACTTACTTCCTCTTATTCCCACCTGGCAATTATATCTTTCCATATATTAAAATAGAAATATTAAAATATCTAATAAAAATTTATTTAAAAACAGTTCCAACAATGCATAGGAAACACATTGTTTAATTAATTTCACTTTTCAGCACATTGTTTTGCGGAACATCCATTGTATTCCAGATGATCCATCATGTATTGTACACCTATCAAACACATGGCAGCATTCATACAACTTCAGTCAAAGTCTAACTGGAAATATGATATTGCTTGATGGACCAACTTTGATTTTTTTAATGTAAGGTCCGGACATATACTGCTGTCTTTAAATGCATTGAAACATTTATCTATCCTGCCTAAACCCTGACCAATGGTATGATTATTCTACTGTATGATTTTAAGGAACCATTTGGCTTAGACTTAGATCAGTTGGATGACAACACTCATCATCTCTTGATAGTCCTAAATTGATCAGATAGAGGTTTAAATCAACATGAATACTATAAATCCCATTTCAGTTCATCTCTTATGCATAGAAAATGTGGAACCAATAGACAGGATATAAATATGTAAGTGTTGGCTACAGTTAGTGCTTCTCATCCTCTATCTCTCCCTCTCTCCCCCTCCCTCCCTCTCTTTTATGTTAACAGCATTCATATCTGCATTAGACTATTATGAACAATACAATTACAATTAGAAAAAGTATAAAATTAAGATACTGGAAAGCTAAAATTACATTCATATTCAAAATGATGCAGACATATGCAGCTTACACTTCAGGCACAAGGTGAAGAAATAATATGCATCCATGTTTTCAAAACCTACCTTGTTCATTAAAAACTTATATATCAAGATGATATTAAATTCACATATTTTTTTTAGTTATCATCATTGAAGTTTCTAACACTCCATAGATGAGAAAACATTATGACAATTTCAGTTTAATGAAAGTTCAATTATCCCTTTCCTTTTCTTACAGCTATGTCTTTGCAAAATGAATTCATGGGGTTTTGTGGGCAAAAAAACAGAGAAAAAAATCACCACAATTGTTTGATTTCTATTTTCAGTAAATTGACTGAAAAGGCCATTGACTGAATGTGCCATTTAATTTGATATTCCCTTCAGTTTCATAGTGTTGTTGCTTCTGGGCCATGCCATGTGTACATGGCTGATAAGTCTGCTCCCTTTTTTTCTGAAGGCTGCACTGCTGACCTTGCATTCGTTTGCGATGGAAAGGCTGCTTCTGGCTGCAAGAGATTAATATGAGCTCTGATCATTTTGTTTTTGATTAAGGTCCTGAGGTTACAAAAATGTAATTTGTACCCCACAAGGTGCCATAGTATGAACAGTGACAGCAATTAATCCTTTGCCTGCTGATGACAATGATAAAATATCCGCTGCTGCTTCTAATAACTTGATTCAGGTTCCAAAAGGAGAATTTACTTTCTACTATGAATTATGAAAAGAGTAGAACAAAAAAATATATCACATTTTGCATCAAGCCTGAAATATTTTTGATATTTGCAATGATTCCCTTTTATTTAAAAATCCCTTATTGAAAAATGTTTGAATAACACCATTGCTTTCTCATCCAAGATATTAAAATATTACTTTGATCAGTGTTCCTAGAAAAATAAATGAGGTAGGACTTTAGGAAGCCTAATTAAAAAGAAGGACAAAAAGTATAATAAAAAAGGATTCAAGGAGAAGAATTTGCTAAAGCCACTTATTTATATGATTGAATCAGTAATTATAAAGAAAGTTCAACAAATATGATTTCATTCTTTGAGGAAGATGCACCCAGATTTTCAATACAAGTTCAAGGTAGTTTCCTAGTTAATAAATAGCTTTAATTTCAAAATGGAGTTAAGACAGATGAAGGCTCCACCCAAAATGGCTTATATTCAATATATCTACATTAAAAAGCTGTTTGTATTTCATTGTCCAGTTATGGAGGTACACATGTAGGGTTATTTGAATCATAAACATAAAATAGATGGACAGATTAATATACTTAGAGATGCCATCTCTAAGTATATTATGGCATTGGAATTCTAATTTTTCAAAAGGCATTGGAATTCTAATTTTTCTTCTCCTGTTGCTAGGAAAGGGTGTATTTATCAATTTTGGTTCCTAACAGTTTTCATTTCTTCAACAGTAAGTTTATTTTGACCTCCTTCCTCATTTGTAAAATGTCTTTCCTTCCACTCCCATGCCCTCAAAATATGTGCATCAAAACAAAAGGAACCTTATATCAATGAAAACTATGTTAATGTATTCTTCACACAAAGCTGGAGATTCTCTCAATTGGTGCTCAACCTTACAGACCTTTTTAATCATGAGATGTCTATGGAGATTCTCAGTCATCTAGACCATGGTTGTCCAAAGATGCTTTTCCAAAAGGCAAGTGGACTTTCTTGGTTTTCTCCTTGAAAACATTTTGTTTCTCATCCAAGAAGCTTCTTCAGATGAGAAGAAGTGAAATGTTTTCAAGGAAAAAACCAAGGAAGTCCACTTGCCTTTTGGAAAGTATCTTTGGGATATGGCATCTAATGTTTCTCTATATATGTTGTGGGAAAATGAAATGGGTTAAACATTATTCTTATGTTCTTTTTGAAATCTGATTTTAATTTAATGGATATAGAAAGCATTGTACACAGGAAAATCATTTCTGCATATTAGAGATAAGAATAAAAATAAACTATGAAAAATGAACCAAGAAATTAGTTACATACTTTCTGTGTAATCTAGAATTACAATTTCCAGAAGAAGATGAGGCAACTATTAAGTTTTTCTTTGTAATGTTAACATGTTAATGTATTATGTCTATGTAGAGGAAGAAATGGAAAGAGAGCAGAGATCTGTCATCCTGCTAGATTAATTTAAAATGGTTTGATTGTGGCTCATCACATTGTTGGAATCCAGAAGAGAGTCAGAATAGAAAGCAGACCACTAGACTGGTACAATAAAGGGAAAAAAATAAAGATCATGTTTAAGGATAGGAGGAGAGCAAAGACAAAAGTGAAGTGAGTAAGAAAGAGAAGTAAAAAAAATATGAATAGAATTGGGGCAGCCATTTGAAAGTTGGGAAAATTGCATTTCAGTTTAATTATTACTGATATTAGATTCGTGTTCTACTGTTCTAGCAAATACATATGATAAAATGTTTGTAACAAATGTAAAACAAGTGAATTAAAAGTACATATTAGAGAAATATAACATCATAAAAGAACAACCACTATAAAATAATAATCATGTAAATATAAATTATTTACAAGGTGAAACACTAAGTATTTTCTCTGGAACTCCTAGAATTAGGAAACACTATATAGTCATTGGCATCTTTAGCAATAGCAATGTTTAGAGAACTGGTAAGATAAATTCATTGCCAAATCCCTGAGGAAGAATAATTCTCAGTCAGGTTTTTGCTTCTTTTTAACCTTCTTTGTTCATTTTGTCTCTTTTGAAGTCTAATGCCAAATGTGATTTCAAGCCAAATGTGTCCAAACTATAAATACTACACGAATTTTAAGTTTTGGGTAACCAAATTTATTTTGTGGGATGATCATCTGGTGACAAGTTTCAGAAGGCTGAAACCTCTCCAGATTCATTATTAGATCCCAAGCTATATTGCCCTTGTGTGTCTCAATCAGAAAGAAGAAGCCATTTTCCTTTTATTGACCTTGCTCCTTTAGCAACTATTTAGTTTTGATAAAGCACTATCATGTCTCACATAGCATCAGATGAATTATCTCATGTTGTGGGGCCTAGAATAAAGCTTTCGTTTCTCAAAGTTGCATTTCCCCTGTAATCTCATTTATACAAAGGCACAACTGGTAAAAAACAGACTGTTCCTTTATAATTCCATCAGGTCTGATAGGAAGGTAGGTTTATCATCTTATAATAATTTCTTTTGCTGGCTGGACTGAACAAAGCAATACCCTCCCTGGATTTCATTTATCTCCTACATGTTTTTAAAGTGAGAAAGGAAGGGCTGCCTACAAGCTGAAAGCAAATGATCTTTCTCCAAGCATTTTCTTTTTAATGAACATATGTTGAAAGAAACTCAACTTATTACTGTCATAAGTAATAGTTTAGATAGTCAGACAATCTTTCTTTCTTTCTTTCTTTCTT
>JAEANM010018274.1:0-12693 GCA_017656035.1 Myanophis thanlyinensis | reverse complement strand
TTCTAGTCTATTCTATTCTATTCTATTCTATTCATCCCACTCCATCCCATTTAGCACACATTCAATATCTGCCCTTTCCCATCTTGTGCCACATTACGGCTAAACTTTCTTTTTCTTTATTTTTTAAAACATCATTCAATCACAATATAGCAACATGATTCCTTTGCTTCTATACACCCAAACTCTCCATTTTTCCTTGCTGTCAAGTTTTTATGGACCTACAGAGGAAAGTAGAAGTGAAAAAACGTGTTCCCTATTGTTATGTTAATTGTGGCATTAGAACTATAATACTGTTAAAATAAAATAAAAAAGCAAATGTCTGTCTTAGTGCCAAAAGAGATCATCTGGGAAAGAAGAAGGGAGGGTGAAGGCGCCCAGGTGTGCAAACATTTGGGAAAGCAGGGAAAAGCATAGGGATTTGTGAAAATTGTGTTCTTTTTGGCTTTCAAATGGTCTTTATCACAGCGTTTCTCAAACTTTGCAACTTTAAGATGGGTGAACTTCATGCTGGCTATGGGATTCTGGGAGTTGAAGTCCATCAATCTTAAAATTGCCAAGGTTGAGAAGCACTGCTTTAGCAGTTTGATAGAAATAATATAATTCCACCCCATTTTTAGCCTTTTTCTCATCAGCTCATCACAAAGACTCCTTCATACAGTCTTCTTTTGGATGCTGTCCATTAAAAGTGCAACTAATCACTGTAACACATCATCAAAAAGGTCACCGATTCATCAAGATTTCCAATTAACTTACTCCGGTTGATTTGCTGTTTGTTGAAGATTTATCTCTAGCCAAATGTACCAGAGACAACAGACACAATTCTGGAGTCCCTTGCTTGTCAATAGCAGCTTCTTCATCGCTGTCCATGCTACGACTTAAAAGTCTCTCATTCTCAGAAGAAGCATCGTTTTCACTGAAAAGCAATGAATGAACAAATAAATATGCTAACCAGGATTGCTTTTCTAAAACAGCAACATGCACAATTCAAGAAATGCCCTTTTGGATTTAAATTGCATATTTGTGAAATGTTTATTTAATATAGATGATGAATAGTAGATAGAGTGTAAATAAATACTGCAAAAAGGGGGGGGCAAACATTAACACTTTTCACTTGTATCAGCAAATTAATGTCTAGAAGTATATTTATTCAAAAGTAATGCTGGCTTTCTTCAGCAATGTAGGACTGTAATGTTCTGTGTGTTTCCAGTTCCAAGAGGACTTACAACAACCACATGCCCAAGTCTAGCCCTGGTGAATATTCTACTGAATATTCATGAATGACATCTCTGTACATATAGATCCACTCCTCGCATTTAATTTAATGTAGAGTGATCCACAAACACATGTGAGTACTGATACTTATTTATGGTTTTAATTTTGAAGAGTTTAGTAATGTTGCCTCTTAAACAATGCTTGAGCCTTCATTGTTGTCCTTACTAATTTATTTGATCTTGTTTTCTCATTATACCAGCTATGTCGCTGCCAATGAAAACTGCTTAGTAATTCACCCACTGGATTCAATGGGGCTAAGTTTAGGAACAGACATTGTTTTCCTCAATAGATTGCAATTGTTGTCAAGTTATGCCACCATTACCAACATGCTGTTTAGATTATACGTACCTCTTGACAACCTTAGCTGGAGTTGCTGTCAATTTTCCAAATTCATCTTTCTCAGAGAAAATTTTTCCATTTTCTGCAATGGAAAAAGAATGTGAAAAGAATGAAGTGGCAAAAAAGCAAAACAGACACCTACAACCACCCAGCATTTGAGTTGTGAATATGATTGCCTTGGAGCTTCTCCAAGCAGGTAAGAATGCATAAATAACCAAATGCAAAGCTGAATTTTCATTCGTTTTCGATGCCTTTCCAATTACTCTTCCATTAACAATGGGAGCTTATGCAGTTACATTAAAGCAATGTAAGCCCTGTGGGCACTGATGTCTAAACAGCAGAAATTACACAACAGTCCAAACCTTGGGCTTCTGTTTTTTCTTCCTGTACGTTGGCCTGGGCTTCTACCGTCTTCACTGACTGGCTGGTGCAGCATGCTGTAAGATCAAAATACACATCTTGTTAAGCGTTGCCTACACCAAGTGTTTTGAACACAAGATGGCAAAGGCAGCAGCATGATCAAAACTGCATCCTTTTCATATTTCATCGTATCCCACGAATGAAAGGGGTGGCACGCCAATTGTGTGTCTGCAACTGCCAGATTATCTTTTTTTGATTCTGCTGCAACCTTCCCTTCCCCATTTCAAAACCGTAATCTTTGCTATCAATTGACAGTTACCTTGAGCTGAAGTTTTAGTTTTCATAATGTAAAACATGATGATCAGCACAATAGCAATAGCCATTATGAAAATAGTGGACATGGCAATGATAAGAGCAGTAGCCAGATGGCCTTGTCCAGAAAGATCTCCTAGAACGACAAACAGGGAGAGAGAGAAACATCTAAATTAAAAACATGTTCAGGGTTAACCATCAATTACTTCATTTAATTATTGATGAAATCCTTCTAGGATCAACCCAATATTTCTAAAGCAGATAAAATCATTCCAATGCTTATTGTTATCTCATAGGTAGTATCAGCACCATATTAAATCAGGGTGAAATTCTGTAGGCTTGAAGAAAGCAACAATTTCTTTTTGATGGTGACTTGCTTGCTACAGTTACTTGATAAGCAACAATAATTAAAAAAAACCATCTAACAGTTCATTGGAGGTTATTTTTAATCTACTAAATCTGTAAGTATTAACTTAATTTTAACAGTGCTTTAAAATCATTATTATTCATTTAATTAGGGGCTGTAGTGTACATAGCAGTAGCATAGTGACACTGTCCTAGTGGGAGGATATGAGATATTGGGGGATTACTGTCTTTAGATTTGTATGTGCTGAAAATGATAGCATAAAAAGTGGAATCGAAGGTTGAAAATGCCTTAGAAAATGCCTAGAGCAGGGCTCTCCAACCTTGGCATCTTTAAGCCTGGCAGACTTCAACTCCCAGAATTCCTCAGCCAACTGGGGAATTCTGGGAGTTGAAGTCCTCCAGACTTAAAGATGCTACAGTTGGAGACCCCCGCTTTAGCAGTTGCAGATTGCCCATGTCTACAATTTACAATTCCTTGAGAATAAATAAAAGTCAACTCAGAGTACTTATCTTTAATGTAAGTATTATATTGTACATTTATATGTACTCTTAAACAATTAACTGAGGATAATATAATCAAACTGAACACAATTAAAAGGTAAACTTCCCTAATGGAATTGAAAACAAATGTAATTCTCCAGTTTTCCATCCAGCTTCCTAAGAAGGGTTTAAGAAGACTCCCAATTTGGCAAAGCAGATTCCAAAGATGTCCAGGGAGATGAGGAACATCCTTCTCAACTTTGAGGAAAGCAATTCTTTTAATAGAAGAGCTTTAATAAAATCACGACACATCTTTATCGAATGCAATCAGCACTAAATGTAAAGGCGATAAATTCTACTAAGTTCAGCCAACTAAGTATCTACCACAAGGATGAAGAACTAAATGTGTGTGAAGAACTGTATTTTTCTGCAGAAACATTCTGGCAGGCCAAATGCTAGTGATTAGAGTTGGGAAGACAGCTTCTTGGTCTCCTGGGTCAAACCTTTCTCTTTTGTATCGTTCCAATTTTAGTATATGTGCTGCCAAAGCGAGCACAAAAACCTTTCTTTTCTAAGCAACCAATCTGTTACATTCCATGTCATTTTAATAATACACAATAACTACACCTAAGACTGTGTTGCCATACTGTAAGGCATTTTAATTTAATTCAACTGAATTGTTCTCTGCTTGCAGCAGAATAAAAGTATGGCCTTTATAAACCTCTATATTTCAGACTGAAATCTACCTTCACTCTCTCAATCGCTTTTTCACCCTCCGCTCACTGCAAAGCATTGTTCACAGAGCTCATTCAGAAAATAACAATAAGAGAAAATGTAATCTTGGATACTCTATCCTCACTAGTCAATACCCATCTCAGAACATGACATTCATTGCAAATTGTAGACCTTTTATAATGGCTCACTGACTATTCCGGTTTGCCTATTCAGTCTTTTTAGTATTAGCCATGAAAAAATCAAAGCTGGAGTTGAAATCCTTCTGCAGCTAGCATCTATTTTTATTTATAATTGTCACCTAAAGGTAAGACTTGAATTTTAGTAGAAATGGATCTGCCATTTGGTTCCTTGATTCTTTGGAATTGATTCTCTTGGTTCTTTTATTTTGTTAAACTTATTTGCTTCCTAGCTCACTGTGAGGCTACCCTAGGTGAAGTATTTTATTATTTATCTGTTGTATTTTATTATTTGTTGGTTTGTTTGCTTGCTTGCTTGCTTGCTTGCTTGCTTGCTTGCTTGCTTACTTATTTAATTAGTATTATATGGTTCATCACACAGTCAGCCAGAGATTCCAACTGGGATTTGGGATTATTATAAAATAAGTATTCTTATTTGAGCTATAGCAAATTACCTTTTGAATAACTCTATAAGCCACCTGGAGTCACTGAGAGTGAGTTGGATAGCCATATAAATTTCAACAAACAAACATTGTTGTGCCATACAGGTATTTCAATATATTTTTCTGCAGTTTTTTTATTTTCGTTTTGTGCCAGTTTTAAACATGCAACTGATAAAGAAAGCAAAGTTACACCAATTCAGGAAGATCCCCAATTTTTCTGTTTGTAAACGGAATGCATAAAATGCATAAAAGGCCCTAGTGTAGAAGTCTCACTAAATGCCTGGTAAATTATTTCCATGCAAGTGCAGCACGTTCCTTCTCTTTACAATTAACTAATGAAATTGCTGGGCATTCTTCACATATTACAGTGATGATTACTCTTGGGATCAGAACAAAAAGCTGATTTCATAAACCATATACCCCAATTACAAGGCTGCATATCATTTCCATATATATAAGCAAGGATCTGGTGGATTAGCAGCCAAAAGCTTGTTCATTTCATTAAATTCCTGCTTTCCAAGTCAGTTACACCCGAGGAGATAAAGCAACTAAATTAATTTCCCTGAATAGATACATCCGTTGATGAACAAAAGTCATATAATTCATCTTTACTGAAGTAGACTGCTGAAGAATAATTTTGAGGATTCCTCATAGCTGAGAAAAGAAGCCATTGTGAAGGATTGTCTATCAACTGCAGTCCTTTTACAGCCTGTTACAGCTTTGTGGGGTTTTCTCTCCTCTTGGAGATTAGAACGGCCCCAATCCTATCGGCCTTTTGTAAGGCTTTAAAAACTTGGCTATCTACCTTGGTCTGAAACTGTATTAAGGGCCTTGTTTCTTGTTTTTTCTGTTAGTTGTTTAACTATTTGGGCTGCCGTATGTACTTATATTTTGAATGTTTTTATTGTTATCAATTGTTTTAACGGTTTTATAGTGTTGGAAGTTAACACCCACTCCTTTCCTAGAAAAATGAAAAAAATATTAAAAGGCAGAATATTTCCCCTAAAAGAAAAATAGAAAAACAAAATAGAAATCTTAAGACAGAAACTCAGCCCCAGCTCCCTGCCCCATCAGCAGATCCTTATTTGGAAGACAATCGACTGAGCTAGCTTTATTTGCAACTTAAAAGGCTCTTAGACCCAGGATGGGATTGCCCAACTCTACACATGTCCCTTGGAAAATTACATCACTCAGCAAGATTCAACCAAGCTTGGGACTCAAAGGACAACCTATAAAGTTACCCTTGCATGGCACCATGGGAGGCTGACAACCAATCAGAACACAAGCTCAAATTCACAGCCCAACAGAGGGCATGAAACCCAGGGGCACTCAGCATCTCTGCCCTTTTTCACCCAGGACTTCAAGCACCAATAAACCATCCTTCCAAGAAGTTTCCATGTTTCCAGTGTCTTTCTCCCCACTTGGAACTGAACTCATATGGATATTTCTTCCAACAATAGTTTTAGAATTATAACTTCCCAGTGTCACTTAGCTAGATAAGTGGTTCTAGAAATGGAATGAATGAATGAATGAATATAAACAAACAACCAAACAAACATTAGAGCCTGATGGGTAGTAGGCCATAAACATTCACTTGGTTTTTTCTAGTTGTGTCATTGCATTCATCATTGCATTCGTCAAATTTCGTTCAACCTGACATTACAAAGGCTGCTATGGCCCTGAAACCCTGAAGCCTGCTATTAATTACAAATAATTAAATCAGGAGCTGCTTTTCTTACCTTTGTGCACATGTTGAAAAGGAGATTGAGTACTTGTGCCAGAAGTACTTGGGAAACTGGCTGACACACCAGAAGTAACGCCTGTGCCTGTAATAAGAAACAAATTTGCTATACATTTTGCAAAATCTCAACTTTGAACTGCTTTTTTTCACGAACAGAGATCAATTATTTGAGAGTCCTATCCATTTAAAAGATGACTTTATATGATTCAATTTATCCCGCTGAGATGTGAAATAGAGACTTGGCACATTTTTTTGTCTGAATGCAGACATTTACACATTTCTATCGGAGGCAGAGAAGCAATTTATGATCCTAAACATTTTTTTCAGAAATTAGTTATTGATTGATTTAAAGATGACATGCTACCTAGAGAACTAAAAAAATATAATACCTATTTTCTTAAACTATGATCTGTTACATCAGCAATGCTATTTTATGCTGAAAGAGGAGTATTTCAGTATTCCCCTTTATGCATTGGATGAAGTAGAGTCTAGTTTACAAAAAGTTTTGCTATAATAAAATTTGGGAATTCAATATTGAAAAGAAATAAAAATCGGGGTGGGGGGGGGAGGAAAGAATTATGAAAAAAAGCATTCACATAGGTCCCTCCCTTTCATTCCTACCACTCCTATTTTTTCCTTCTTCTCTGGCTGTATTCTGAACTTACTTAAATTTTAATTATTAGCAATTGATAAAATCATGGAGATTGGGGGCCTAAAACTCAACTGGTATTAATCAAACCTTGTTTGGAGGTTTGATTACAGGACACTAAGATATAGAATGAGGTGAGGTGAGGTGAGGTGAGGTGAGAAGAGAAGAAAACTGTTATCATTTTTGTTTACTATGTGCACACATTAAAAATCATATTTTGTTGCCTGATCTCAAGAGAAATGTTGGGACTGTACACCATGTGATTCTGGCTAAGCCCATTCCAGATAGGCTGCCTGCAACTACAAAGCATTTTCTCCTCAGGAGCTCCCACTCAATCCATGCTGCAGGAGCACAAAGTGACCCTCATGGATATAGTTATGCCAAGGCAGCAAGCCTGTGTAGGGTTCCTCATGATTCACAACTCATAAGCCCCGAATTTATGGCACCTAAATATATATTATTATTTTGTGGCGATTTAATTTTGTGAGTGCCCAACTCTATACCATGTGCATGGATTTGACAATTAGTGTGGTAGTACCTTAGAGAAAATGTATGTCACAATGTATTGCAGCTTTTCATATATCATAGATATTGATAATATATAGTATCAGTGCTGGAGTGAAAAGTAATATGGAAATAGTTGAATTGTATCACAGTGAAGCAAAAAGGGGAAGAAGTGTATTGTTGTATATAGTATGCAAATTATTTATTACAAATAATAAATGTAATATAATTATTACATTTAATTGAGCTTCCATCCCTTATGAAAGAAAGCCTATGGCCCTAAAGGATAGAATATATTATATTTTTTTATTTATTAAATTTATATCCATATTTGGGTCAAATCATTCTGTAGTGAAAAAATTACTATACTGCAGTTCTAGAATATTATTAAAATCTTAGTTTAGCTCAGAGACACTAGACAAATTGAACAGGAAATTCAGTTCTCTAATACAATGAAATAAATATCCCTTGGCTTAAGAGGCAAAGTAATGCATATAGTTTAAATAAAATGTAGCATTAAATAAAATTTTATACACTATATTATGTAAAATATTTCAGAAAATGACATCCATTTTCATTTGCCCCACAGAGTATCCATGATTTTGAATAAGTCTTTCCTAGAACAGTGGGAAGCATTTCCCATGCAATACTAGCTGTGAAATATGGTGTACCTTTAATTTTTAAGGATGCTCATTTGAAATCCAAATAGTGTTCATGCAATGTTAATAAACTAGTTTTATTTAGCTGGCCTGTTTCAGCTGTGCCTGCATTCACTATCTGTAACGTGACTTTGTGCCGACATTTATTGCTGTGAATTATGTAAATTGATGATCCAGTGAATCCGGAGTTAATTCTCTGACATTTTTTACTTCGTCTCTCCCTGGCAGGGTAAATATATTTCTCCCCATCTCCATTTTTTAAATTTTTCTTTTGTTACATGTTCTTTTAGGACATTTTTTAAAATATTTATTTATACTTTTATTTCACATGTATTATTTTTATAAATACCTCAAGGTGTGGAACATATTTAACACTTGTTCCTCCTCAGTTATTAAATCTTTATCCTCTTTGTCTGGTGAAGACAGTTAACTGATGCAGTGCTTGCAATCATTTACAGACACCATAAAACAAGGGTGGAGAACTATGGCTCTTTTATGATTTGTGGACTTCAAGTTCCAGAATTCCTGAGCTAGCCATACTCAGAAATTCTGAGAGTTGAGATCCACAAGTCATAAAGGGGCCATAGTTCTACATCTCTGCCATAAAACACATCCCATTATAGCCAAGTGCACATAATGTCTATAAGTTTTCAATCACTTGCTGCTTTGTTGACATAATTTGCATAATTGTAGCATAAATTTACAGAAATCTGTATATAAATCAGGGTTGTCCAATCTTGGTAACTTTAAGACTTGTAGATTTTAACTCCCATAATCCTCTAGCTACTCAGACTGGCCAGGGAATTGGGAGCTGAAGTGCACAAATCTTAAAGTTGCCAAGGTTGGATACTCCTATATAAATGATGTAAAAAATGGTTTGGACTATTGCATCCAAAGTTGAATTAATAGAAATTAATTAATTACATTCTGTGGCAAGTTAGTTGTCTTCAATCTGTTTATTTCTTATGCCCTGCTGTACTTTTACTTCCATACTCCTAGCAAGCAAGATCACATCCCTTAGAAGTTTGCCCAAATTCACAATCAAAATAGCCAATGTACACATACAATATTGAAAGAGCAAATGCATAGGGCAATAGTCTAGTCTAGTGATTAAAGATATTGGGACTGTAATTGATTACTATCAAACTTGAATGATGCAATTGCAGGAAGAAAGACAAGATTAAATTTTTCTGAATGAAAATCAGTATTGAAATGGGTTTTGGATATTCCAAATTAACAGCATTTTATAAACTATTAAAAAGTGTTATTAAAGTCAATATTATTAAATGCATACACCATTGGACTATTTTATTTTAATAAAACAATGGTTAAGATATGTTTTAAAAATGGTATACTCTCTTTTTTCTTAAATTGGGATTTATATATTTATTTTATTTTATTTATTTGATTTATATACCCCCCTCTCCCATATATCCACTCAGCCCCAAAAGGATAGCTGTCCAGTTCATTTTGCAGGGAGGGGATCTTAACATATGATTATGGATTAAATATCCATGTTTGTTAATATGGTTTTTTTTTGAGGGGGGGGGGAAATGTGGTTTAAATTTGTGAATGTGATTTGATGGATGGGCATTTAAGCATTATACCGGATATTTTCTGCACTGGAGCTTTTGATTTTTGTAATAGAAAATATAAAACTGCATTCCTATGAAAGAGAATTATTAAAAACCTGAAACGTGACTCAGTCAACAGATTCCATGTATAACATCACAGTATTTAAAACAGTCTAAAATGTAGATTAGATTTAAAATAAAGCAAAATTAAAATGGAATCTAACTTACATTCTTTAGTGTTCGGAGGTGCCAGTGAGCATGAGTAACAAACCATCCCATAAATATTCCGAGGCCTGTTTTCTAACATATAATAGCTGCAAAAAAGGGCAAGACAAGGCAAAACTAATAAAACTGGGTTTACTGATATTAACTATGGTTGAAATAATTAATTATTGTATAAACACCCTACTTTAAAGGCTTCAGCGTTATCTATTTTCCTTGCTTGACTAGGAAAGGTCCCTTCTCCACTGCCTTATAAGATTAGTGAAATAAAGCTTGAAAGGTCCGTGGCATGACTGATATCAATCTAATCCAGCATACATTTGTGCACAAAATTTGCAGTAAAGTTCAACACGTTTCTAAAATTAAATTTTCTGCACTAGAAATTTCTGGCAGAGGTAATCTTCCAAACAAATCCTAGCCTTAACTGACACAAAAATAATATCCTTAGGTACAGAAAAAAAATCACAGGTGTAACCTGGTTAGAATAAGCACAATAGTTTAAAAAAAACCCACAATGAGTTTATAGGAGCTTTGGCAATATCCTGTGTTCAGCTGGGCATGCACAAATATATTTGCCAATCTTCAGTTTGGATTTTATACAAAATATAAGTGGGAAGGAACTTAAGATTTGTCCCATATATCCATTCCCATTTTGTTAATGATAATTATATCAAGGCAAGAACTCAATGCATTCATATGGATTAGGAAACAAGTTTTATATCCTTTACGATGCTTTCTCTCTAGCTTCAACTGTTCCTCTGTTACGTAACAGGAAGCAAAACCTGAAATAATGTTATGTGAAGCAAAAAGTCTTTTGATTGTAATTGGGAAAATAGAAATATTGCTACTTTGCTAATTGCTTTGGGTTGGATCCAGAATTAGAGAAGGTCAATTAAGAACTGGGAAAATACTAAGGGCTGCAAAACTCTGGATAGCCATGAGATGGCAGCAAAAGTAAACAGAAAACTAATTTCTGTGTCATCTAGTGGTCATCTGGATTTATGGCAGATCTATTTCTACTGGGTAGAAAAGAGCTTTATTGGCAGGAGTGGCTCATGCAAATATCACCCTTATACCTGCAAAAAATATGCCTGGCTTCAGAAGCACAGAACATCCTCATTTCACTTCAGTTTGGTAGATAAATTAGGTTTAAAAACATCAGGATTTAAGCCATGACTACTTTTTCACATTGCTTGCTATGTGAAAGTAAAAACTTCAGATCCAAAAATCAGTAGTGGTTTCTAATTTTAAGGAACAAGCAGGTGTGCATTTGAGTTGATATTTCATTTGCTTTAATAATCTTGTTTCTTTCTTTAATATAAATCTTTGGGACCACCATTATTACTTATATACAGATAACTTATTATGCATTTAAGTGAATGCAGAAAGATGGAGCATGCCAAGAATGAAGACTGTTAAGACTGAAATTAAATCCTTACCCAGGGAGACAAGGCCCACATTCGGCATCATTTTCTTTATCTCCAGGTGTCATCACTGTCGCCCGAAAGAACCCTTCACAATCTTTGTGTCTCCGGCAAATATGATATCCACCTTTAGAAAATTTTTCTGATGGGCATGGGATGCAGCCATAGTCTTCGTCTCTAGTGCCATACCCACATGTCTATGAGAACAAGAAAGTTTCAAATAATACAATTTTTTTCAATGCCTTTTACCAACAGATGGAATTGATGGCCCTTCTTCCTTTTCTCCACTGCCTTCCTTGGCAGATTGCCTAAAGATTACTTTGCTAGTCTCCACTTTGTCTTCCTGATAGGATTAAATAAGAACTCCAATTTAGAACAGAGTAGAGATACTCCGATCTTTTTACTGGGGTGTTCTCCAAACTCAGTTTTGAAGGAAATATGAAGTATGCCTTCAACCCAGTGAAAAAGACCTGGCATGCCTTTCCTTGTCTGTGACTAATCTAATAAAAAGAGGACCTGAGACCAGGCCTTCTTTGGGGTGGCACCTGTCCTCCTCCCCCAGATGTTTGTGGCTGGTTGCTTGTTTCTGGTAGACAGTAACATTTGCTCATTTATGACACACAGTTAATCTCATTTTAATCATAACATTGACTGTCTTTTGCTTTTAAAAATATTCTTTAGCTCTTTGGGTTTTTGTCAGAACTGGCACAGGAGTTCAGTAATTACTCAGCACCACAGTTACCTAAATTCAGGCAAGGGGCATTTTAAACTTCATAGTCTTCATTGTGGACCTGAAGAGACTCTAGCAAAGCCCTTTCACTGTGCATCTGTCCTGTTTATTTGCATTCAAGAACTGAAAGGCGGTGAGGTACAAAGGATGAAAAGGAATGAAATATCAGGGCAATTCCTCTGTTACTGCTGTTTCTCGGAAGGAGGGGTTCTAAGAATCTCGTAAGTATCAGTAGGTTTATGTAGGACAGTTTCATTCTCTCTTATTCAAAATATGGTGCCCATTTAAAAAAATTGCTGCCAGGAATAATTATATTTCTAAGGCAAAGTAATTATGGGAAATTGCACTGGAGAGAAACTGTTCCTGCTTTGGTTGGACTCACCAACCTTGTCTGAAATCCTATTTGGAACACAACGGCTATTTTCTTACTTCATAGCAGTCCTGTGAAGGCTATTTTCCTGACAGTGAGGAAATTTAGAATAATGATACCCTGCACCACAGGGAAAATGACATTGTTCACTGCCATTGTCGAACAAGACTAAAAAAAAGTGTACTTTTGTTGGCCTATGGATTTGATTCAGTACAGATTTCTATTTTTATTTGGACAAATAAGAACATCAGAAATTGCCTTGTAGAAGAAGGCCAAACTTATTTAGTTGGATATTGTTTACTGCTCTGGCAAGGAAGCAGGATTCCTCATCCCCGCT
>JAEANM010018273.1:0-12693 GCA_017656035.1 Myanophis thanlyinensis | reverse complement strand
ATTATTATTGTTATTGTTATTGTTATTTTAAAAAGATAAATTAAAGTTCTGGTCCTCGTGAATTGGAACGATTCTTCTCATCGTTCCTATCATCTATCTCCTCCTACTTATGACTATAACTTTGTTGCTTGTATTCTTACAATTTCAAATCAAATCAAATTTTATTCATCACATGCACAAACATACACAGTACGAAATGCGGTGAAATGTGTATGCGACCGCTCGTGACCATAGGTAGAAAGGCAAGGGGATAGTATAGATAGGGAGGGAGAATAAGTTAGGGAGTGGTTTAGAGAAGTAGATTATAGGAATACTTTACAAACCTGGGTTTGTTGTGGTTTGGTTTAGGGTCCGTACTGCCTGTGGGAAGTAGCTCCTCCTTAGTCTCTCGGTGTTGGCTTTCATATTGATTATTTTTTATATTGATTATTGTTTCCTAGTGTGATTTGATTGCTTATTTGTACTCTATGACTATCATTAAGTGTTGTATCTTATGGTTCCTGACCTGTGTACTGTTTCCTCTTATGTACACTGAGAGCATATGCACCAAAGACAAATTCCTTGTGTGTCCAATCACACTTGGCCAATAAAGAATTCTATCTGTCTGTCTGTCTGTCTATATCCTCCTCTTTGGCTGGAGTAGGCTGGGCTGAGCTGAACTCCAAAGCAAGTGTGTTCAATATCACGTATCCAGGGACAGATTGTCATTGGAAGAATTCTGAGCAAACTAAGTATCCTTGGGAGTGATGCTGAAGTTTGGGGACTCGTTGCTTCAGCAGCAACAACACAATCCACACACTATTCCTACATTACCTTAACACTCAATCATAGCAACATGCACATGTCACGTGTAGTGTAACGTGAAATCCCCGGTGTTAAGTTATCACATCTCTGCTCTCTTGCACATCTTTTATCCTAAAAAGTGCAATAGCATGCAAGGGGGGGAAATGCAAGAATTATAGAAACCCTAAAATTAATTTATCACAGGACAAATTCAAATGTGATCCATATTTAAATGCATTGGGATAGTTTTATAATTTTCTTTGAAAAATGAGAGATCATGAACAGTGTCACAAAATAATGCCACTTGTTCTGTTTTGTTCATAAAACCTTAAGGTCCAGTTACCATGAGGTTATAACTTTATTTACTTGGCAATCCATATCTAAAGCTCTAATTGAGGCTAAAGTTCACTTTCAATTTATTGCAGCTGCTGTGTTAAGGATCCCTTAGAAAAAAAAATAATTTTAAGAGGATTCTGCTCTTTAAAAGCCATTTCCTTACACGGGAAGTTGTGGAAGATAGTGAAAGTGGAGGGAGAAAAATGACTCCGGAATTTTATAAGCAATATCTAAAAAGCATTTTGGAAATGCTGTATTAACTAACAATTTGCAAAAAAAACCACCTCTTTTTACTGTCTCAAAAAGTAGTTCATTCCACCAAACTTTTAATACAGAGTGAATTTTTATACCAGTTCTTGACAGACAGCTGCTGTGCTTCAGGGAACACATTATCCTTAACAAGATGCACATGCACTGAAAAGCATCACTAGATTTCACTCTGGGAACCACAGAAAAGGAGAAATCTGGCTAGTTCCTTTGTTGCTCCTTTTAGGGGTTAGTGGATCAGTATCTACATACTTACTAATTATTAGATCTATGAAGGGAATTGTGCTTCAGCTTAAGAAAATGATGGAATTCTACACATCTAAAGCAGATGTGATATGTCTTCTCAGTGAGGCTTCACATTATTTGATGCATCCAGCAGTTGCAGGAAGTCTGCTCAATTGCTCCCAGGTAGTTGTTTGCATGTTTGGCAGCTTTTTCAGTTGTTTTCTCTAAGGTAAAAAAGGTAAAGGTTCCCTTTACATATATGTGTTATTCGTTTCCGACTCTAGGGGGCAGTGCTCATCTCTGTTTCTTAGCTGAAGAGCTAGCGCTGTCTGCTGACGATTCCGGACAATTCCGTGGTCATATGGCCGATATGACTAAATGCCAAAGGCAAATGGAAAACTGTTACTTTCCCACTGAGGTGGTCCCTATTTTTCTACTTCATTTTTTTTTTACATGCTTTCGAACTGTTAGGTTGGCAGAAGCTGGGGCAAGTAATGGGAACTCACTCCATTATGCAGTGCTAAGGAGATTTGAACCACCAAACTTAGGGTGACCATATTTGATAGCCAAAAAAGAGGATGGGGGGGGTCGTCGTCGTCGGGGGAGGGCGTCGTCCGGGGGCGTCGTTGTCGTTGGGGGGGCATCGGCATCGAGGGGGCGGCATTGGCGGTGGGTGGGGCATCGGCGTCGTCGGAGTGGAGGGCGGCATGGGGGAGGGTGTCGGTGGGGGTGGCAAGTTTCTCTTCGCCGGAAATCGACCGCAAATCCAGACTCGGCTGAGAAGCAAGAAGCTTGTTCCGACGACGCAGGGAAGGCGGGACTTCTTGCTGGAGCTGATTTGCCCGGACATGACATCGCCACTTTTACGTCCAGTCCGGGGCGTCTGGGTAAATTTATAAAATTTATAAAACCCACCCGGACGCCCCGGACTGGATGTAAAAAGAGGACATGTCCGGGCAAAAGAGGACAGTTGGTCACCCTAACCAAACTGCCAATTTTTCTGATCAACAAGCTCAGTATTTTAGCCACTGAGCCACCTGTCCCCTTTGTTCTCCTTAGGAACTACCAAATGAAAAGTTCAAAAACAATTTGTAGAGCAAAGCAATATGGCGGCTTCATTTTGCACTTAGAAGGAAGAGAGGACACAACTTTAAAAGGGCTTTTTCTCGTGAATTTTCATTCAAATGAAATTGCTTTCTGAAGCCTAGCACAATCTGACTATCTATGGATATTTAGCTATGGTGAATTTATCCTTTGCAAATCAAATTTGCAGAAATTGGACTGATTTGGTTCTCCATGATAAAATTGTGAATTCATTTTTATATCATATATGGAAAATCAGCTTATAAATGAATAACAAACATTGCTATAACATGTGTTGATGGCTTAAAATCTAGGATTTCATACAGATTACTGAAACTATCTCCTTGCTGGCTGCCGAACTTCTAATGCACTCAATGGAAAAAATGAGGGAAGGCTTCCTTATTCTTTTATGTTATCATTGCAAACATCTGCAGTTTCAATATATTGGAAGGTCTTTTTCTATATGTTTTATATATTTACTAGCTGATAACCCGGTGTTGCCCAGGTATTTATTTATCCCAATCCTGTATTAGACAGAAAAAAGAATGAATTATATCTATAGTGTGAACCATGAGCTGCCTTTCTTTCCTTCTGTTTTGCCCTCTTTTTAACCTCACACCCAACCTTCCGTAAGGGAAGGCAAGAGGCTCACTCATCCTCTCATCAAGGCGCCTTTCTTTCTTCTTGCTTCACCCTCCCATGAAAGATGGTCTCCAGGTTTATGTGTCTCCCACCACTACCATCGGCTTCCACACCACATCATCTGACCCAGGCAATCAAGCCATGCTCTGCTCCATGACCCGTTGCAGCCAATTGCCAAGGCTGCAATTACCTCTGCATATCACCCCTACTTGGAGGTTATAAAATGTTTCAGAAAAACCACGTTGTGCAATCAAGCTCAGAACCATGGCATGTTTTCTTACCTGTTCCACCATGGCATTTTTCTTCTAAAAATGCAGTGCCAAAAGAGAAAACATGACCATACTAAACTTTTGATTGTTTTGCAGCAATGCTGGTTTGAATTACAATACAACAATATCCAATCAAGGAACATCTTAAGCTAATGCATTTTGTACATGGCTCAGTCTTGAAGCTGGTCCTTATTACAGTAGAGATAATAAAATATGGTACGTATGGTATTTCTCTATCCCCTTTTTATGTTACCATATTAAAATGTAGAAAATCAAAGGAGACTCTATATGACCAGGGCTAATGGGAAAGAGAGGGGGAACAGGGAAACAAAAGGGAAACCAACCAATTAAACAATGATTTGGCAACCTCATCTTATAGCGCATTTGTGAAGACTTGTTCTGTCTGTCTTCTAAGAACAATAACCAGTGTTACAGCAATTTTAATTGCTCGCTGGTTATTTAAGCACTTTAGCCCAGCTAGATGGTAGCAGTTAGCCCAGCCCTAGTTGATTTTAAAAACTAATTAGGTTTGAACAGCATCAGAAAATTCCAAGCCTGTATGCTAGACTAGAAGACAATGTCAACCATTTGTGCACTGTCCCATAGTTGTCCAAGAAAGTGGCATGGTAATAGGTTAACATAACCAATTAACTAAGTCTTTCAGAACTCACTCAAATACATTAATAAATTGTATCAAAACTGAAATTAAAAAGGGTGAAGTACAGAAATAAAAAAATATCATAATCCTATATTTCTGGGAATTGTGAGAAAAATTACAGGTATGATGTAGTTTAAAAGCACAAGGTAATAGTTTCAAATACTTATTAAAATTGCACCAGAAAGTGGATATTTTTGTTTAACCTTTTCCTTAAACAAAACACATTTTAAAAAACACTTTTTTAAACAACAAAAAATAGCCATTATTGTTCCTCACTATAGATTTGGGGCCAAATACAAATCTCCCTCCATGTTATAAAATCTTTTGGAAAGCCCAAAAATATATACCTGTGTTTCTCCAAAAAGAAGGCCGGGTCTTATTTTATTTTGACCCCCTCCCCAGAAAACGGCTAGGCCTTCTTTTTGGAGGGTTCTAATTATTGACTCACCTTGAGGCAGTGGCACCCACATCCTGCCAAGCAGGAGCCCGCTGTTGGCCCACTTCTTCTGCAGCCGCTTGCTACCACTCACATGAATTGCCCCGGCCTCTGTTTAGCCTTCAGTTGCCTTCTGGAAAGTCCTCTGCAGCCAATAACAGAGCTCCGGATCGCCTCACAGCTCTATTATCAGCTGCAGAGGCTTTCTGGAAGGCATCTGAAGGCGAAATGGAAGCTGGGGCAATGCGTGCAAATGGTGGCAGATGGCCGCGGAAGAAGTGGCCACAGAAGATGAGGCAGGTGTTGGGATGTGTGAGGCCTGGTAAGTAGGGCAGCTCCACCCCATCCCCATCCTAGTTTATATTTTACCTGTGTGCCTCACCCCACTCCCTGCACCCCAGGGTGGGCAGGGTCTTAATTAAGGCTAATTTTATAGGTGGGGCTGAATTTCATTGCATGCTCTCAAAAATGTGATAGGCTTCTTTTCAAGATGGGTCGTCTTTTTGGAGAAACGGTATATATATCATCTCTCTATCTCTCCCTATCCCTATCTATCTATCTATCTGCATCAAGGGACAATATTCAGATCAAACAAATCCTCTACTGAAGAAAGTCAATTTCTCACGAATAAAGGACATGATCTTTGACACATTCACTTATGTCAACTTCAAGGAGGGGACAACTGACCATTCCTTGGCAAAAGTCTTCCAGAGTCATACAGAACCACAATTTAAGGGGCCCTACAAATGAGTATTGATAATCAAGCTATACAATCCGTATCATCATTAAAAGAAAATTCTCTTCTGACTCAAATTCAGTTTTCTTGGAAGACTTATAGAAATGCAATGAATCTCAACTTCACTTTCACCGATAGCCTGGCAATATCCCATCCAAAATACTAATCAGCTGTGCCTGGTTTCTGAACGCAGACAATATTATCCTGGTACAAGTGATTAGCAACAAATCACTTATATTTCTGAAAGTATATTGAAAACAGATCAGTGAAAAACAGAGATCTTGCTAGTAGGATGGTTCATTCTTTAGACATCTGCCACTAGCAACCCTAAGGTGGGATAAGCTAAATTCTTATTTCCTGGCCGAGACTGCTGAAGGTATTCTTTTCCTTACTTGATTGCCAGTTTGCATCCAGAGAACTGTTAGCACAAAGATTAAGTCTGCAGCTGTGGAAACTTCTGCCTGGTTTTTTACATGCCTGTTCTGTTTGTTATCCAAATCCCTCGCTGCCTGCCTCAAGCTGTTATTGCTGCTGCTGCTGCTACAGTACAGAGTAGCATCTATTCCTTGGCAGGATGGAGAAAAAACCAGAGGAGAAATGTGCAGCCAAAGATATCTAAAGCCCAATGTTAACACATCTTCCATACCTCTTCATTTCTTCAGAAAGGTTTATAGAAAGATGAGAAAAAGAAGCATATAGGCCAATGGTGGCGAACCTTTTACTTATCGAGTGCCGAAAATTATGTGCTTTGCGCGTGCCATGTGCACTTGCGTGCGGCTCCTTCACGTGTGCTGCATTTGCAACCACACCATCTGCACATGCATGCAGCTTTTGCACATGCAATGCACATGTGCTGCACGCAGGCACTCACGCACACAAGAGCAATCACGTGCACGTGCAGGAGACCCAAAGACCAGCTGGGTCTTTGCAATTGCGCATGCATGCATGTACAATTGCATGCGCATGCTCAGCTGGAGGCAAGTTGGCTGACAGCTTGTGTGCCCAGCAAGATGGCTCTGCGTGCCACCTGTGGAACCCGTGCCATAGGTTCGCCATCACGGATAAAGGCTGTTTCTCCTACACACACACACATTACAACAGATATAGCCTTTACCAGTCTCACACTTGCTGACACTGCTGGGAGCTGTAATCCAGGAGTATCCAAAAGGTAAATGGTTTGTCATGGCTGTTGTAGGTTGTTCTAACAGTCAGAAAGAGAAACTCAAGAGCCTTCAGACTATGAACCTTCTTGTGTGATATCGATGTACTGATATGTATTTTTAATTAAATCCTTTGTGTTGTTGTTCCCATAGAACGAATACCAACCTTTTGCTTGAGTCCAAATCCGCTCCTGGAGGAAATTGATTGCATGTTTAAATACATTATTTAGAAGAATGTATGGAAGGCTCACCAGTAAGTGAATCACTTTGAATTTATGTAAGTCTAAAATATGAGGGCATGATGGCTCAGTGGGTTAAAGACATTGAGCTTGTCAGCTGCAAAGCTGACAGGCCAGGTTCAAGACCCAAGCACCGTGTGATGGGGTGAGCTCTTGTTCCTGCCTTAGCTCTTGCCCACCTAACACGAAAAGTATGCAAATGTGAGTAGATAATAGGTACCACATTGATGGGAAGATAACAGCATTCTGTGTAGTCATATAGGCATGCTGGCCACATAAAGAAATGTCTTCAGACAATGCTGTCTCCCTCGGCTAAGAAGCAGAGATGAGCACTGACCCATAGAGTTGGACATGACTAAATAAAATAAACTTTTACCTAAACCCAAGGGTTTTGAATGTTTTGTATATCATTGTACAGTGCAGTAGAGAACAGAGAGAGTGAATTCAAGCTCACATAGACAATCTATAGCAGGGGTCCCCAACCTCCCCTGGACCCGCATCAGTCTGCAGCATATCAGAAATTGGGCCACGCAAACAAGCGAAGCCCCATCCACGGGATGCAAAAAGCATACTCTTTCCACAGACCCAGTGTCTGATGCCCAAAAGGTTAGGGGCCGCTGATGAGTAATTAGTCAGCCCCGGAAAACTAAGTTATTTGAAGCATAGGTAATCTCACTGTTTGCACTGGTGAGAGTCCTCTAAATAAATGCGATAAAAGAAAAATGGGTTCTTGTTTTGATGATCAGAATTTATTCTGTACCATTTAAGTTTTTTAAATATAAATTTTCACCTCCAAATATTTTAAGGGAGTGAAAGGAATTGGCTTAAATGAATTGAACAACAGTCTGAAGTTAAATACTTGATATTCCCACTTACTGTGAGTATAAAGATCTTTTATTATAATCATATTTAAACACAAATTTTCTAAATGTAGTCAGAAGAAATTCACTAATTTTATTTTTTATTTATTTATTAATCAAATTTATATACTGCCCCCTCTCCCTAGGGACTCGGTACAATTTTGATACATGTTCTCTTTTGACCATTCCCACATATAATGATTTTTGTTTCATATTATGGGTAGCAATAGGAATACTGTTATATGGTTCTTTGCATGCCTCTTTGCACTTAGTTGATCTCAAAATATTTAATGTTGCAGGCATGTAAAGAATGCATAAAGTTAGTTTCTGTGGAAGATATGGCAAATTGAAGAAGGTTCCACAAAAGCGGAACCAACAACCATAGAAACATGAAGAGCTGGTGAGGCTCTTTGAAACCACTCTGGACAAGGAGAGGACTTGAGATTACCCATAAATACTCCAAGCAGTTGTTATTTGTGAGGAGATTACAAATTAGCAAATCCCAGCAGGTTTACAGCTTTAGGAGACGGAATAACCCTCTTACTCAAAGTGTGTTTAGCATCTTTGAAAACCATTTTTACTTTTCTAATCACTTTTAGAAATTGTTTGTTAACTGCTTTCCAGCTATCAAAAATTTTGGACGGAAAAGTTTGACAGTACCAAATAAGTTTCCTTCGATCCTTTGTGAAATAGTTTTAGTTACAAGTTAGAGCATTTAAACAATTTGGTGAGAAAAGAATAAGCAGCAAAAAGGAGATTATAACTTTGGTTTCAAAAATTGCCAATGGGCTAAGCATCCAAATAAATTTGAAATGTGATTTTTGAAATTAATTATAAGAACCCTTCCCATTGGAAAATATTTTGTTTTGAATTCTTAAAAAAATATAGGATGGAATCTGAAGGAAGGAACTAAAAGACACCAAAGATTACAATTACAGGAAAAGAACACTTATATTTGACTAATAAAGAATGGAGCGAAGTATTTTAACGTTTTACATATTAAAGGATATTCTTGAACAATGGACCCAGAAGTTAATTGTAAGTTTATATCTATTCATAAACTGTTATACTATGGAAATGGAACAAGTTTTACTGGACAAGACTGATACTGTTCTGAAAATGGAATTAAATTTGACAAGCCACAAAAATGATATGTGGGGAAAAATGCTATACTGGATGTACAAAAGAAACTTGTTAATATATTAATTATTAAAAAGGATATATAAATAAGAAGCAAGAGAGCGACCTGAATGATCTTCCTATATTGGATTTTCAAAAGCAGATTGTTAAATCTTTGAAGAATTTTGTGAGCAGGGACAAAGTAATCAAGTTTTAGGACATTATTTGAAAGGAATAAAGACCAAGACTGTTAAAAGTAAATGGAAGGAATATAAAGTTGGTTTATTTGATCAAGTTTAAAATAGATATGTTGTTATCTTGAATAATGAACATAACGAACTATTCCTGTTCCGAATGAAATGATGAAGTTTTTAACAATTTGTTTATAGATAAGAGATGGCTAGAGAAAATCCAAGAATAGATCATTTCCTGGATTTTAAGAGAATTTTAGTGAAATTGTTTATACTTGTCATGAAGGTGCAGTCATTTATTTCTTGTTCCTTGGTAGATTGATATTTTATTATTTCTATTTTTCTTTTCTATTCACTTCTTTTTTCCAGTTTGTATTAGTATTTTTTTAATCACTGTACTTGTAATTTTTGATAAACTACTATTAAGAAAGAATGCATGAAGTTAGGGAACAACCAAGTAACAGTTGCTAAAAGAAATTGGGGTCAAATTGTGAAAAAGTAAGCAAGTTCATTGCATACTCTTTCCAATATGAAAGAAAAGACCTATTCATGAAGATCATGAGTGGAATCCTAGCTTCAAAATGGAAATGCGAAAGAAATCGGCACATGTTCTAGGCTAATGAAGTCTTTAACTTTTAAAAAATTCCACACAGATAAAATAATATTACCTTTTAGCTCTGTATTAAAACATATTTAACTGTATACTTAAAACTTTTAAATAACATAGTTACTAAAATGTCCAGATTAGCTGCAGAAACATGCATGTTTGGTAGGATATCCCTATATCTTTCTACCTGGGATGCAAAATGAACCCACATATCCAAAATATGAGTATAAAATATCAGAGATAGCAGAATGCCCACTCCTTGTGACTTTATAATAGCATTTTTTAACCATACTTTAAACCAAGTATTAAATGTTTTGTAGATAAATCCATCCCTGTAAATGCTGACTTTTCTTCTGCGCACATATTCATTTTTAACATGGAGACCAGAATTATGCCAACCACATTTTTATTAACATATAAGGAAATCAAGCCTGGAACTTTGTAATGCCAATTAAAACTACACTGTTTGTAGTTTCTTTTGTGTCTAAACAACATTTAACAGCACAGACTTTTTTTTTCAACTTCAGTTCTCTCATTTTAAAAAGAGAGATGAATCCTATAGAGATAAAATCTTTTATTTCAATCTCTGACAGTTAAGAAACATTACATTGAATACACATAGAGTAGTTATATATTTCAACTATAAAAACTAAAATCTAGTGTGGTGGGTTAGATTGAGAGACAGCACAATTACCCCAAATTCATACAATTTATTCTGAGCCTCTTTCTCTGGCTGCCAATGCTAAAGGCAATGGTCCCAAACTTTCCTTCATTATGCAAAACCACTTATCAGAATGTTACTGTGATGATTGGGAAGTGTGTTGTTACCCAAAAATTTAAAAAAGACCACTTTTATCTAATTTTGGGTAATTAAGAGTGGGTAATTTTGCCCAGGTTTGGGAAGCATTGCCTTAGTCACTATAATCACTGCCACCCCAAAACATTCATATCATAGCCATGAAGATCAAGGATGAAAAATGAATAGAAGGGAAGCGAGAGAAAAGAAAGCTTTGATATTTTTCAAACAATTTCTTGCAACCATCAAAACAAATTCCAATAGTCTAAACAACTTAAGAACGACTAATCTAATAATGTTTTCTTTTAAACAAAATGGTTATGTACTAATTAACTGGAATTCATGTAACCATTATTTTTAATGCAGCGGATTTCATGCTCTGACACTAGAAATTTCATTTTAGCAGCTCTTTTTTTAAAAAAATAAATAAAAAGATTCAGTAACAGCTATCACTGATATTGCGTGTCCTGCAGTGTTAAATATATATGAGCCACGGCTTGAAGAACCAAAAAGCGAACGTTTTCTTTTTAGTATTGAATCTAGAAAGTTATAGGAGAGAGGGATCCAATCCAATTTTTTTTCTGCCACAGATTCATCTCTCAACCTTTTAATCACAATATGCAGAAGTTATTAACAGCACAAAATAAATGAGTTATTAGTGCACATTCCCATTTCTTTCATTTCCCCACATACTTTTTTTTTACTTTATCTGCTGATACAATCTGCTCTGCAGTTCTTCAAAAGTCCATTGAGAAGAAGACTTCTGTTTTTCTATTTTATTCACGGGGCGCTTGAAATTTTCTCTCAAATTTCTCTAGGGATTTTTCAAACTGACTTTACTACTTGCTACTCCCTACATTCTTATTTTTTGCTACACATCCTTCCATTGCTAGGTATAGCAAGCAACAAGCAAGCAGCAGCAGCGGCAAGTAATGGAAAAATTATGGTCATTTATCTTTTTTGTTGCATTCCATTTCCCTATAAAGATATTTTTTAATGAAGAATAACTGTTTATAAATAACTGTTCATAAACTGTTAATAAATAACAATAACTATTTATGAACAATAACCCAGCTACATAATTGAAACAATCAAATTCTCTCAAAAGGCACATATTTCCACAACCCTCGTGATGGACTAGACGGTTGGTTTTGTTCCATCTTATCTTTATCTAAAGAAATATAATTCCTAAGAGTTAAACCAGCCGCATAAATACTTGAAATATCTCTTGATTATGGTAGGTCAAATTTTCCATTTTCCCATCTTTTTAATGCCTATTCGTTTATCTTCACTCCAACATAAAATTCCATGTTTAGAAAAAAGCAATTTATTCAGACGCAGAACTCTTGTCATCCTTCTGGGCACCCAGTTTTCAAGTACTGTTACAGGACTTGGACAAGTTGTGCAAAAGCATAGCTTAATATTGGATATTTTTCATTGAACTTTTGATACTTGTAATCAGTGTGTACACACAAAAAAACATAAGCACATACACACCCAACCATATGGACTTTTGAGTAAGGCATCAAAAGAATTCATTTGCTGTGTTGCTTTCTCTCTGAACTGCAAACTCTAAGACAGAATTTGGAAAGTTTTGGGTGAGATGCATCCTTTGAGTGCTCCCTAACTGGCCCATAGCATTTTGGCAGAGTCTTTCCTCTCCATACTAGTTTCTCAACCAGAAATCTCTCCGAATAAGAGGAATTAATGATCAATGATTCCTTGTCACATCCCACATGGACCATTCTAGTCCCTTCAGAAGGAATTAGGATAAAGCATTCTCCTGTAAAGGAAAATATGCTTCATGGAAAAAAAGAAGGGGGGAAAATCATTTGTCTTTTTTTGGGCAGGAGAAAGTACAGAACAATTATTCCCTTTCTTTTAGTGCACAGAAAAAGCCCACAGTATCTGAGTGGAAACAGGGGAGAGTTTTCTAATCACGTCAAGATAATTAGTGCTGAGTACATTGTGTACAGAACATACGAAAAATGGTGTTCAATGCGCCCAGAAGATCTTTACCACACAGACATCAGAAGTTAGAAAAAGTCCACTGCTTATTAGAAAGCAAACACTGACATATTAGAGAAGATTGCAGGGAGATGCAGGTTCCAGTTAAGTTTCTAAGACAAAAGAGAAGAGACAGATTTATAAAGAATACAATTCCCACGTAGAACATGGTTGTGCACCAGATGGTATTAGGTACTGTTAGTCTAGATCAGGGGTGGGCAAACTTGGCCATTTTGTGACTTGTGGACTTCAACTCCCAGAATCCCTCAGCCAGCTTTT
>JAEANM010018272.1:0-12693 GCA_017656035.1 Myanophis thanlyinensis | reverse complement strand
AATTAGTTCTTGAATGAGGGGGGCTTTAGTGACAATAGACCTGGCATTACATAGCATCAACCTAAGGCCCCGGGACCAAGAACACACACCACTCGGGGATTGATGCTTATATTGACAACCCAATAACATTTTGATGGTGAGTGAACTTAGATTGTTCTTCAAATCATGCAAAATTAATTGAAAAATAAGCAGACAAATTAGCAACTTTCACAAGTCACTTTTTCTTTTTTAAAAAGATAAAATCATACCTATAGAATTCAGCTAGATTGCTCATATCTCAAAGATTCAAGGTAATTTTATTGCATTGTATTTATGACTGTGATGCCTCTAACACTTGTATTTTATGCTGCTGGGCCTTATCAGTAAATTCTGTAATAGACACCTTGCTACTCTTTCTCTTCAAATGCTTTTCTACAAGGACTAGGTAGATAAACTGCAAGAGTGTTCTTTTTTCTGGGAGTATCTGTATTTGTGATTGGAATTTGCATAACTCTGGGCATAATTGATGCTGTTTGGGGCTTAACTTAATCCCTGAAAATAGATTGGACCAGTGGGCCTTTGGGGGTATTGTAACAGACCAATCCCCCTTCAGTTGATGTATTGTGGAAATAAGACTACTGATAAAAATAACCACAAAATCCATTAGTTTCAAACTTTTAACAGGACCTCTGGTGGATTTTAAATACAGAGGGCTACTAGGAACAAATACCTACATTTATTACTTTATAAACTATGCTAGATATGGAAAGTGACCAGCACAAATTTGGCTGAATTATTTAGAAAGAACATCCTTAGTAATTTATATTTATCATTATATTAATACAAATATAAATTGTACCAAAAACCATACAAAAATATTGTCCAAAGCCTTTGATTTGTTATAGGAAGTAGAATAGAATAACCAAAACATCTAATTTTAATCCAGAAATATAATACCAAAATAAAATATATCAATCTGACAGCCACTGCAAAGCTAAACAGAACTCTTAAACAAATGAACAGTGAATCTAAATGAATATGCATTACTCAGCTATTTAAAAACTGATGAATTCTTAGAATGAACTTCTTAAATTGATGAAAATCTTTTAAAATGAAAATTTAAGTCTCTGGGTTTTGCTTAATCTTGGAATTTCTCATGGCAAACTCGTATAACCCCTACCAAAAATTTCTAGCATTAATCAGGGTTGGCTTAAGAAGTCTCCCTACCCTGGGAGGAATAGCACTGACTAAGATATATCACACTAAAAAGCAGTGATGTGTCCTGAACTTAATGATGTTGAGACGATTCTTAGAGTATTATTTTTTCTGGGAATCTATTTATTCAAAGTAAATAAATGAACGAAACACTCAATTCATCTAAGAAACAACCATGCCAGGGAAAGACAAGCTCATTCTTAGCTACACCTGTGCTATCTCAGGAGGCAGCCTAGATGCTATTTCAGTCTCCTGTGGCATCATTTTATAAAGTCTTCAGGAGAAACTATTATTCTTACTGTTGATTTGAGAATTTTATGCAATGCAATTTATTGTAACAAAAACCAAAATAATATACTTGCATTCCTTTCCTTCACATAGGCTAACAATACACAAATAATATAATAAATGAAATGAGTGAGATATACATCTCATAATACCATATATTCAATCCAATACCACCAGTGGTTGAATATTATCTAGGTAGCTATTTTGTTGTTGCTACTTAATACACTGAATTTATTGTTTTGCTTTTGCGAAAGATAACTTCTGAAAATCACCAGTGTTGGTAATTAATTCCTGGTGGACTGAAAAAAAAACAACCCCTTCTTACTGTATTACCTAATTGTTTTTGAATAGGATGCTTTCATCTAGCTAAACTCCTCTGCTTTAAGCAACTGCATGCAGGAAAATTGTTCATCAGAAATTCATAGGTTGAGCAACTTTACTGGCTACATCTGAAAGTACTTCTTGCTTAGCAACTCAATTAATAAAACTTCAGCACACAGCCCCAATCTCATAATCTGCTTTATGGGCTGCATAACCTTTCCAAATCCTCCAAGTCAGATGCAAATGCAAGCAGGCTTAGGGGACATCCTTTCTGCTAGCCAACCTCATGTGATAAAATACTGAGTTGGAATATTCAGCAACAAAATTTCCTGCGAATTTAGCAAATATACGTATCCCAGGATAATGTTGCAGAATCCAATCTGGATCTGTCCCTGATAGCAGAGGGTTAATCTTCTGAACTTTCAGACTCATGCTGGATGAAATAATAATAATAATAATAATCCATCAACACCCCAATCAACAAATAAAAAGTCACACACATCCAAGTACCACATAAAAACTACGCATAGAATAGCCCAAACCACATATTCTGGTAGACAGAAGTTCCCTGAAGATGAGCTCCAGCAAATGTATGAAAGCTCGGAAGATTAAACCTCTGGTCCAGTGATCGACCCAGATTGGATCCTGCAACAAAGTTTTTCTTTCCCTTTCCTTCTCTTCTGTGTGCTGAGTTCTTCTCAAAGCCAACCACAAGCCCAAGACATTCCTGGAACATCATCTCAGCAATTCCCTGAAGAGCAATTAAGCTGTCATCAGAGTCCAGCTGTGCTGCCAGTCATGTGAACAACTATGGATAAAGACAAGAAAGTGAGAAAAATAGGGATTCTCCATCTGCCCCAGCCAGAGTGGCCACTCTCTGTTATCAGAAAGCGGAAAGGAACCTATCCCAAGAAAGCAAGCATGCAACTGTTAACTTGGTGACAGTTGGATTCATTTAATTGTCTTTATGTTTATTAAAAGTATGCTTGTGAGAGGAGGTACAGAATACCATAACCAAGAGTCTTTCTCAAGAGACTCCCACAAATTAAACCAGAAGAGTATAGGTCACTTGAGTGGAGTATAGGAAGTCCTCACTTATGGCCACATTTGAGCCGAAAATTTATGTTGCTAAGTGAGATATTTGTTAAGTGAGTTTTCCCCCATTTTGTGACTTTCTTTGCCACAATTGTTAAGACAATCATTGCAGTTGTTAAGTGAGTAAACTGATTGTTAAGTGAATCTGGCTTCCCCATTGACTTTGATTGTCAGAAGTTCACTAAAGTTGATCACATGACTCTGGGACACCACAACTATCACAAATATGAACCATTTGAATTTTGATCATATGATCATGGGGATGCTGTAATAGTCATAAGTGTGAAAAACTGTCGTAAGTTACTTTTTTCAGTGCCATCGTAACTTGGTCACTAAATGAATTGTTATAAGTTGAGGATTACCTGCACTAAAAATTAAGAAGCCTTTCCTCTTTCTCCCAATGAAGATATTTGATTGTGGTTTTGCTATTTTCATGTTTATGAAAGAGAACTTTTCACTAGACAGTAAAGCCTATCATGCATAAATGGACATATTCTGCTTTGGCTCCCTCTTTGGGATTCAAAATATAGTTCTATCACTGCTCTGCAGAAATCCACAAAGAACAGACGTCAGATAACTGCAGTGTCTGAGTTATTCCACCAGGCAAACACAATCAAGGGAGATCCCAAGTTATGAAAATGAGCAAAAGGTGCAGTCCTTGGATTGTCTGAATGCCCTATCCCATACAAATCTTTCTTATAGCTAAATTATTCCTTTCACCAATTGTTAAGCTGAAGCCAATTCTTCCAGTCTAGAATTGCCTGGACAGATTATCAAAGCAGCCTTTAGAGCAGGTCTGTCAAACTGGAGGCTCACTGGTGTGATATATCACACGTAGGCCACAGCCACCCCAGCTCTCCAAAAAAGTCATGGTACATCACAATCCGGTCCAGCCCATGACATGATCGAGTTTGACACCCATGCTTTAGAGATTTAAGGAGGCCGTGGCAGCTGAAAACACAACTCGGGAGCCCATTTTTGCTGGTAGAAGCACCACAGCTGGTCCTTCATTGTTTTCAGGGCAGTCCCACTGTTTCCAGGGCGGCCCCACAGGACAGATCTAAGTACTCTGCAGGCTAGATTTGGCCCCGGGGCATTGAGTTTGACATCCCTGGTATATATGGTGTCGTAGCATTATCAAACTGACCTGTTACCAATAGGCTAGTGTCATATAACAGCATCATGTAATCATAAGAAAAACAGCAGAAAAATCAGCAGCATCTAGCAGCAATGAATAAAACTCAACAGCCACCTGTGAAAAGCAATCAGATTGCTGGTGCTATTTGTGGTGTGAACATGTTTGCTTGCAAACAGTTGGTGTACTGCAACATGAGCATTCACACATTACATACTGGGACTTATGGGTAATAATTCAGAGATGACATGTGGAAGTTTGATTTTATATATGGTAACTGTGGCAGGATTATTACATGTACAATGATGGAATATCCACAATGAAGCATGGATTGTAAAGACGACAATTAGCACAAATGGAAAAATAATCTGTTTGCTCAGGGATAAAACAAGTACTTTTATAAAAGATTGAAAAACTATTACAGACTTTTGCTGAAAACAGAAAAAAGTAAAATGGTGATTTATGGATTTGCGTAATGAAACAGATTGAATACAGGAAGGAAGGGATCTTTATACAAGTAGTCCTTGACTTAGAACCATAATTAAATCCAGAATTATGGTTGTAAATCATGCTGGTTGTTGAGTGCATCATCATGTAGCTAGTCTGATTTTATGACATTTTTGTGGTCTTTAAATTAATCACCATGGCTGTTAAGTGAATGCTGCAGTCAGTAAGAGAATCCATTGTCCGAAATGAATCTTGTTTGCCAGAAACTGGAGTTAAACACTGGTTTCTGGAGAAAAAACAATAAATTGTGATCACATGACTGCAAGATGGTGCAAACAGCTGTAAATATGGACTAGTTGCCAAGTACCAAAATGCAATCATGTAAATGTGGTTGTATGCATATGTGTTTGGCTATCAGAACTTCGAATCCAGATTGTAAGTACTTTTTTTTTGGTCCATTATAACTTTGCTTGGTTACAGGCAGGAGACAAGCACCAATCCTAAATAATTGTGTACAATATTCAATACGAACCCCTAATATAGTCAACTTATTCTTTTCATCCTTTCCTGTTTGGAAAGTTGCTGTTTTCCCGTTTGGCGCTGATTGTATCTCAAACACCCTGCCAGTTAAAAGAAGAATCCCACAAATCCTCATATGGTTTCCTGGAACCAGCTCCATACTATATAGAGGAGATCACAAAATGGAATAGACCCGCAGTCACCAACCAGTGGTCCGTGAGAAAATTTTGGTGGTCCGCAGAAAAATTATTTGCATTTTTTATATTGCACTAAATCAGGGGTCAGTCATTAGGCAGATCATATTAGTCCATGGGTTTTTAAATTATGGATTTAGTGGTCCAAAAGGTTGGGGAACTCTGGAATAGACAACACTGTACCCATAGCAATGTGGCTTAGGCACATTCCTCAACGTCTACTTTCCTCTGCCTATTTTAAAAGAATTATATAGGAATCGATCATACTCTAGTAATATATTTATCTGCCAGAGTGTCCTTAGGTGTTGCAAAAGTCCCACTGGAATGGTAGAGAGGATAGTTGTGGAAGGCTTCAGATCTGGTTCGGAAGAAGTACTTCAGAACACGTGGAACTGTAAATTCAGCATCTGTTTCCAACTCATCAAAGTAGCCACATCTGTTTCCCAGATTGCATGGCTGCAGCAAAGAAAAAAAAACAAAACAGTAAGGAAACTCTTTAAAAAAAATTCATTACTGCATATTAGAACTTCTATACCTGTATTGCAAAAACTGTATCGTCCATTAAAAAAGGAGCAATGAGAAATTGCTGCCAATAGTGGTTGCTTGGAATATACAGTATAAAGTCCGTTATACGGCATGTAGCTCTAATAATATGAATGAGTCTGAAGTATGCACAAACTTTCCCCCAGTTTAATCTCTATGGTCATTACTCAGACTTAATAAATCTCTGTAGATCTTAACTCTAATTTATCTGAAATAAGGTATCTTCAGATTAAGGGATACAAAACTATTTCAGTAATTTCAACTGACCACAGTTTGGGATCAGGAGGAAATGCTAAACTCTGGTTTAACAGAAGATTTAATATTATATTCAGATGAAGCTGATTAATCTAACTATCAAAATTCGTCTAATTTTCAAACTACACTGATGTTTCTTCCTCTATTTTTCAAACTTTCAATATAAATATCCTGGGAGAAGTTGCTTGTAATCTCCAATGATCTGAATATTAAGTGACAAAAGTAAGCTCTCTGCATTTGCTCTTGAATATGACATTTAAAGTTCTCCTGACCTTGTTAGAATTCCAAAAACTAGTTAAAATAAGGCTTTTAATTAGATGGATAATACTAGTGACATTTTATATAATTATGTATTGTTCCAGTTTATATATTTTGACTTGTTTTTAATTCTAGATATTTTATTATAATATTTTTATGCATACACTGCTGAGAGTCACACTGTCATGGTATAAAAAATGAATAAATAAATAGCCATAGAAAGAGCACATTTAATTTTAATCTCGCAGTAGATGATATACATCAATGAATGTATATTATATATAGAATAGAAATGTGCATTAGGAAACCAAGACAAATCCCCAAACCTTTTAACATTACTCAGTACTAGTGTTTTTTTTAGAAGTCATATTATTAAATCTTTTTAATACAAAATATATTATATTTCAAAATAATGAATCATAATGTTTAAACATGTCTTTCTTTCCCCTAATTTTGAATAAAACAGTTCTGCCTACATATTTTTTTATTACAGTACTATATATACTTTCTTAATTTTATCGCTACCACATTTTCACACAAGATATTTTCCCAGTTGGCTATTTCTTGCAATTTCTATTACCTTTATAATATGCATTGCCTATTAACTATCAGTGTTCTGGCAATAAATTTTTGTGAAGGTCAATGAAAAATGATAAAGAAATTAAAGCATGTTTTATATGCTATCTTTTCCATTTGTATATTAAGGCTTTTCTCAAATGTCTTTGCCAGTTAACATTCATCACTGATAAAAATAAGTGTCCTTTTCTTTATTACATTGTACACACACACACACATACCCATAGTAATTTTGTTAAGTGTAATGAGAGCTGTATACCACAACTATTGTATTTTTTAGGATGGATATGTTTCTAAAAAGAGTATTTGTCAAAAAAGACAGCACAGCAGTCTATACTGTATAAACTTACACACTGAATATCAAATCTTTAAATCTACAAAGGCAGGATGTTTAAAAAGAACATTCCTCAACTATACTTTTTCCAATTACTTCTTTTTGCCTTCATTCTAGAGGATTATTTTGCAGCCTAGATGTTTTCACTATGACCAAAATTTAGTAAATTGTGATGCAGATTTCCAGCAAAAACCCTGGAAACCTATTTTGCTGTAATCATGACCTTGTTACCAGTCATCATGCTCTGTAATAAAAGTATCAGTTAGAGTAGGAGCATTAAAGAGGGCTTGATAAATCTAATAGTATATAAAACATTTAGAGAACTGGAAGAGAAGATAAATGCATTTCCTATCTAAGTAAAATTATGGGCAAAACAATTCAAATAAAATCTGGTAAAATTGCCCAGGGATTTTAGTGTTGTTTGGGAATTTGCAAATTGGAACACATTCTAAACCTCTAGTTGCCCTGCCCTGTTTTAACTCTTGGAAATCTACTTTCTGCTTAGCCTCAGAAAGTTATTCAGATTTCATCATCCTCACAAGTTAGGTGAAAAAACATATTATTGGTTGCAACTGCTGTATGACAATAGACTAGGGATGACCCTTCCATAAAAAGCTTGATTTCTTTGATGCATGGATACACATATTATATTTTGAAATAATAGAAAATAGTTGTAGATCGGTGTTTATATTTTGGCATGGTTTGCTCTCCAAGCTTGTTTCAATTTAGTTTCTGAATATTTTGTTATCAGGCTAGGTAACATCGTCAGGATGTTCTTGTCCTATTCCTCTTCAGCTTATAAATGTGTAGTCAGTGAGTCATATAAAACACATATGTTTGTACACAATGACATACAAGAAGTCTTCTTGCATATGCTACACTATTTTAAATGCTCTGCCTGCCCTATTTAACTAAGGCCTCAGATTTACTCTATTTGAACTCAAACTGGAGTTGTATAGGTAAAGAGGTTCAAAATGGCATCCATTTTGAGTATCTGAAAGAATAAAATATAGCATAAGAGGGTTAAACATGACAATTGGTGCACTTTTGCTCCTTACTAATATTCCCTCAGAATATACTATGAACACGGCTGCCAATATATATAATGGCCTATCCTAACGCCAGTATATAAAACATCCAATAGAACAGGGGTAGGGAACCTTGACTCTTTCATGACTCATGGACTTCAACACCCAGAATTCCTGAGACAGCACCTCTTGCTTTAGCTTAGAACCTGAGTCTTAATAGCTTAAAATGGCTGGCTCAGGAATTCTGGGAGTTGAAGTCCATGAGTCATGAAAGAGCCAAGGTTCCCTACCCCTGCAATAGAAGCATCCTGGTTTGCATTTCAGTCCAAAACTTACAACCATATTACAGTATTGGCATGAATGGCTCTTGAAAGCTGAACTTCTCTGGGGAGAGGAAATCTTTGCAGAGTCCTCTCCCCAGAGCATTAATTTAAGAGAATATATTCCAATCCACTGAATGTAGCCTGAATGCTGTATCATGGAGTTACTATATATTGCTGGCACCTGTTCTAAAGGGAAAAAAAACCCTCATCTTGATAAAGTTTACTCAGCAGCCACTGGCTCAACCACATCTGGAACATGAATGGTTGATTATTATAATTAGTGAGTGAGATTGAGTAGTGTGGCATTGGAACCTGTTAACGAGGCTGCTGGGAGATGAAATGGGCTGGGCTATGCATCATTAAAGAGAGACAGAGAAAGACTTCTGACCCATGGGGCTAGCAAGTAAGACTGTGGGGAGAGGATGGGAGGCAGCAGAAGTACAGGAAATAGCAATTAAGAGCAGGCAGACAAAGAGAGAATCAAATGAAAGGTGAAGGCAGTTAGGGGACTAGGCAATGTACTAGCTCTGACCTCAGAAAATCTTGATTGCTAAAGTTCCCTGAAGGCCTCTGGGGGAAGAATGAAGGATATTTGTAATGGGATATTAGCTCAGCACTTGGAGTCATAATAGAAAAAGAACCAAAAGATTGTCTTCCCCAGCCCCAGTGGTAAAGGGTCTCGGCCCAGATTTAGACTAAGAGCTTCCCTCTTTTGATGTCACAAATCAACTCCCCAAATGACAGGTGGAACTGTTAAAATGCAGATAACTATGTTCATGTTTCCCCCCTTAAAACTTTCACTTTAATGTAAACAAATCAACTGTACATATGAATATGCATGTAAGATTAATGGAATAGTCCACAAGTGATTTAATAAGAATGTCAATTTTTTTTTAATCTTCCTTTTTCACAAAGAATAAAATTCTTTGTGAAAACAAACCTCTATCTTGCCTGTTGGTTAATGGCTGCAGTGTAATATGCTTTGGTAGAAGAGGATTTTTAACACTATTTTAAAACTGGTATCACTAATAATGACACAATGCTGCTTCAGCGGTGGAGTAAGAATGGGATGAGGGTAATGTCATTACGGAATATATAAAATAGTTAGCAGGCCAAATTTGTGCTAAGATTAGAAGAAATGTAATGATAACCTCTAAGGCAGTGTTTTTCAACCTTGGTGACTTTAAGATGTTTGGACTTCAACTCCCAGAATTGCCCAGCCAGCAAAGCAAAGCAAAGCTGGCTGGGGAATTCTGGGAGTTGAAGTCCAAACATCTTAAAGTTGCCAAGGCTGAGAAACACTGCTCTAAGGACTTGTTGCTGATCTTTCTCTTGCTTCTTTGCCTGTTTTGAATCACTGCTGAGTGATGCTGTCCTGATGATTGTGCCATAAGTGATGGACTAATTAATGGGTGTCAAACTCAATTGTGTCACGTGACATATCACAACACAATTTTTGCCTTTGTGGAGCTGGGGTGGGTGTGACTTGCATGTGACACATCTGGCCTGGCACCTGCCAGTTTGACAGGCCTGGATTAATTGATCTGTTAAGTTCTTGGTTTTGCTGAGTTCCCACTTCTAGTGTATCAATAGCCAGAGGCCGTATCTCCCAATCCAGCACTGCCACCTGTACAGTAATGCAGGTTGAATACCATTGCCTACTTCTGGTAAGTCACATTTTATATTTAGCAATCACTTCCATCATTCTGTAGAGGATTTGAAATGGTGAGATCCCCATGTATCAACCTAGCGTTCTGGTATGACATCCCCAACATGCAGCTAGATACAGCTTGTTAGAAGGACAGACACAATGGGAATTCCTCTGGTTGAAAATGTAGTTTTACTATTCTTGCCAAAGTCCCAAAGATTACCAGCTATGTGTTATTGTACCCAACTCTTTAGACAATAGCAGAATGGTTGCAACTGAAGTTGATTTGCAACCAGAGGGTCCATGGGTCCATCTCAACCCATCCACTATTTATGTCACTGTATTAAAGTGAAATCACCTTTACGCTGATAGAACTATGGACAACTTAAAGTTGTTTTGTTCATAGGTTGGGGACAAGAAAATGCAGACAATATCATGGTACACTGCAAAAAAAAAAAAAATACATTGCCATGGTATGTTTACTACAAATGGAGACATGGTTAACAATAGTTGCATTTTAGAGATGGAAAGAAGAGCCCAATCTGGCAAAAATTTTGTGAACCAGATCACACATATTAAGTTTTTTTTTTAAAGATTTACCTGCTCCTTAATAGTTATGGCCCTTTCTCTCACTGAAAAGACAAAGCTTTGTTAAGCTAAAATCATTGGGTGTGGAAGCATGTCGTGACTGGGACAAGAATGGTTTTGCCACCCCTGCCATGTTGCCACCAATCTGTGATCTATACCATGCTGCGTAGTAATTAAACTCAGCCAGGCTGTTTCAATGAAATAAATAAATTCCAGCAGTGCTTGCAGGCAGCTCTCCTCAATGACAGGAAAAGCTGAAATCTGCTCAGGCATATTTCCTCCGCAAATAGGATCTGGGCAAAGCCACTTAGCAGGGGAGAAAGCAAAGCCTCTGGGTTGGCTGGACTTCTGCTGTTGCTTCTTGCCATCCTCGGCACCCTCCCTTCTAATTCTGGCAAAAATCTCCTTTGATGTCTGGCTGCTACCCCCAGCCCTCAGCTCTTCATTAGAGCATTAGCAACACTCTGTATGCCTGACCTTTCCTCTAGCAAAGGATTCAAGGAACTCATTTGATTTAAAGGGCCCAAGAAAAAGAAGCCCTAGCAACAAGCAACAGCTCCACAACACCTTTAAGATTCAGCAATCACTGTTGTGGTCAGATGTGTTGCTATTTGCCAGCTCTCCTATTGCAAACCGCCCAGTTTCATCAAACGCAAGCTTGGGGATAGGAGGGGTGGAGTCAAGAACTGGAATTACTTTCTCTGGAGCCAGCTTGCAAATACCTCAAATAACCTAGTCTCCCCTACAGAAACAAAGAAGCAAAAACAAAACAAAAAACCAACAAAAAACTCCCATAGATCCCAAATTCTGTTTCCATAATAGCTTTCATTTGACAATCATATAAATAACAGTACAGAGATAGTGTCTAAATAGATTATTTTAGATTTATGCTCTTTTTTTTTCCTGCTAAGCAATATGGGTGACTTGCACAATGTTCTTTACTGTTTTTTGTTCCAGCTTTTAAAAATGAAGAGTTATGAGTAGTGAAAGGAGAGCTGAGATTCACAGAACACAGGAGGCGGAGATGATAAGGGATCCTCTGGAAATTTGGAAGAAAGATTTACACCAGTGGCAAGTCCCTTGACCAATGATATCCTCTCCAAACCAGACTTAACAAGGCTCTTATCAAAATTCTGCACATTTTTATTTGCTCTCTATACTGATAGGGATTAGGTTAGATCAGATTGACTCTTTTGTAATTCTTTGAAAAAGAGACAAAATTAAAGACCACACTTGGTATGACAAGGCAGAATGACACTTAGAGCCAATAAAAATATGGTGAATAATTTTTAATCCTAAATTCTACACCTCAGACTTCAGTTTCTGCAACTGGTCAAGCACTCATTGTGTGAAATATTTTCCCTTGAGACTTTCCTTGCATCAGAGAAGATTGTATTTTTAGGTTCACAAAGATCACGGTAAATATGCTTAGCAATAGCTATCCAGCATTTAAGTAGGAGTCTCTTGATCAACCCCTGATTTTTAGCTGTGGCTGCTGAGAATTGATTTTTGTATGTTCTATGTGTAAACCATGTCCTCTGCTGCTGATTTCCAGGCTCTTTCAAGGTAATTTCTATTTTTAAAAAAATCCTTTTTATAATGAGATCTCTATTAAAAAAAATTCTTAAAGAAACACCCACTTGCAGAGAATAGAGTCATAATGGCAACATAGGAAACAAAAGGCCACAAACAGTACAGCAAAAGTCAAGAAGGGCTTAACTTATCAGGAAACTTAGACTAAACATCTGAGTAAGGACTATTTCAAGGTCAAAGAGACTAAGTGCATTTATTGTGTAGAGAAAAATATTCCAAATCTGGAATATAAAAGGACTATTCATGTTCAGCAGGGTGGTCTTGCATGCAAGTCGGCTGTTTGGAGGCCCCTTCATGAAATTTCAGCTTAAAGTAAAGAATTTACAAGTTGAGATAAAAGTGTGGGGGATATAT
>JAEANM010018269.1:0-12694 GCA_017656035.1 Myanophis thanlyinensis | reverse complement strand
TATATATATATATATGATATATATATATATATATCATGCCTGCCAGCTTACCTAGTATTACCCCTCCAAGTTCAGTGTTGTCCTTGAGTCTTCTTGGTTTATTTCCCATATTTTATACATATTATACCTTGATGTTTTGAACATCTGTGGCTATTGTGGTTTTCTGCAAAATCCTGAGATCCTACTCCAATCTCATCCTTCTCCTTTTGCGGCCTGCTTTCCTGATCTCAGTTCTTGGTTCTATAGTCAGTTCTAGACATTTGCCACTCTCACCCTTTGTTCTAGTTTAAAACTCTCCTAATAAGTTATGTTTTAAACCCTTCCTTCCCAGCCTTTGTAAGGTGTAGCCCCATTTCTTCTCAGGAGTCCTTTGTGAGACTAACATACGCAATTATTGTAGAAATTAAATCTTTCTTGATGACATCTATGTACCAATTACGGATTTCCAGAATCCTGTATTGTCTTCCTGTACAGTAAGCCACATGTGAAAAAACTGACCAAAAAAAGAAAAACACCAAAATCTTACTTGTTCTCCCAGTTCCTAAATCTTCTTGTCCATGCTTCACAACCTCTGAAGATCTTTCAGCATCACTTCTAGTAGTTTTGTTTATCTCCACCTTAATCAAGTGAAAATAACCCTCTCTGCTTTATTTTTCAAATGTGACATTTGTATTTTTACTACCTGTGATTTGAGTCTTCTTCAGGCATTTCCCCAATCAAAGTTTCACACAAAGTTTCTAAATTTTTCTGATTTCTTTACACACGCAAATGCACACACCCTTTTCTTCTTCCTAGGAATTACAACTTTTATTATTTTTTATCTATTTAGTCCAGTTCCTTTCTCATGAACAATATTATGTGGTAATCCAAATGCTTGAGTATTAAGTAAGGAAGAGGTCTCATCCAAAAAAATATAAGGTCTCTTCTGTTGCATACCTTTTCCTGCTGTCTTTGGCTTACTCAGTTTGGGGATACACTATAGGGAAAGGTTTTGAAGTTTCTGAATTCACATGCCTTCATAGTCAAAGATGAAATTCTCTGTTTCGTCCTTATTATGGGTGCTCCTAAGGTAGAGGAGAGGGGAAGAATATAACCCACACATACATATATAAAAAATATGCCTAGGGCTTTAATTCTTCTTTTCCTAGTACAACAGCTATAAAAATGATTCTGTGATGTGAATCCATTACTTTCCTGGGCTGAGTTGAAGCACTTGTGCAAGTAAGGCAAATTGGTTTCCAGTATTTCCAAAGTAAACCTCAGGAGATGACAGCTAGATACACAGGCAAGCTAAGCTGTGCTTTAAAGTTATGGCATTCAAGTCCAAACCTCACATCAATAAATGAGTGTCTAAGGAAGAAAAAAAACTTAATTGAAATGCCATGTAAAGAACCTTAATTCTCTGCCTTACAGATTCTGGCTTGGTCTGTCCTCTGAAAATTTATTAAACCTTGAACGTCCACACGAACCATAGATTAAAATGTAGAATGGTGGAGGCGAAGGCTGGTGTTTTGGTGAATTGTTGGAGGTGGAAGTGTGCTAATAACCCACAGGAAGGCACATTTGAGCTTATTTTTCTCTGTTTACAATATGGAAACTCTTTTAACCATGGCTTGGCTACATAAATAGCTCTCTTGGATGGCAGAACTAAAGGCGTTTGTGGACAACTTTGGAAGCAACAGGTTTCTGCCATCTCCTCAGCAGCCCTTTTTTCTTTGCCAAGAAGAAAGGGAGAAATTGGAAGCCATCTAGTATTGGTTGGGCTGTTCGGTACAACAGCAGTCAGTCAGATCTCTGTTCTGCCATAAAGCTCACTGTGCAGCTTGAGGGAACTCACTCTTTGAGACTGAGTTATTTCATTGAATTGTTCTGAGAAATAAATCATAACTTATTTTATCCAGTGTATTTCAGTTTATTGGAAGTATTAAGAGACAACATCACATTTAGGTATCTTTTTTTCAGATGAACTGATTTTTTTAAATTGTCTACAGGGTTTCCCAATCTTGGCAATTTCCGTGTATATGGACTTCAGAATGCAGAGTTTCACAGCCAGCATGGCCATTGATAAGAATGTTGGGAATTGGTTCACATACCTGGAGGTTGCCACAATTGGGAAACAGTGTTCTGCACCATGATTAGAACAATATTATATAACATTTTGCTAGGGCACAATCAGTGTCTAGGTGTAAAATTATGAATATAATATTCATTGATTTCTTTCTTTCCATACATTCAATTACAATTCATGTACAAGGTATATTTTTGTTTGTATTTTTATTTCATTGTATGCTAAAATATTTAGCTGAAACCCACAAAAATGAATGTACACAAGTTACCAGCTGTTTAACAGAGTTGAGAAAAACTAAGTATGATTGGACCATGTTAACACATAGATGGGACATCACCAGGACCTATCAGGGCTATAGACAAGGCTGAGAAGCTGAAAACATCCAGAAGGCAATGGCAAACTATTTCCATATTGTTGAATCCAACTACTAACTTCAGATTATCTCAGGTTTCTCTCCCTTCCCATTTGCATATCATTTAATACTTCATTTACTTAATTTAAAGGATTCAGATAAGTTTCATTTTGGATCTTAAATTATACTATTATTAATTATACTCAGTTTTTGTACTTGTTTTACCTAGTACTTTGTAGTCCTTAATCTGAAAAAAAAGTTATTTATTCTTGATTTATTGAAGAAACACTATTAAGTGTATACAGCATTTTAAGCCCTGGTTGAGAAATAATAATGGCTAGACTTTTATAACATATTCTGTCTAAATCAACAAAACATGTTTTGCTGGCTTAATGCATTAAATGCTAATAATTTCTTTCCATACAGATTTTTGCACCCTGGATTTAATTCTTGTACAGAAATTCCAGCATGAATGTCAAGCAAATTATATATATTGAAATTCCTTCATCTGTACATCTAGTAAAAGTGTAAAAGTAATACTCCTTTTTCTGACACATCATACATATTGTAGAAGATTAGTTTGTGCCAGAAATAATATTTTATTTTGAATTCAATTTGAGCCAAGGCTTAGCTACATAATTCTTAAAGTTTTTAAGGGTCAGTTCTAAAATATGGGGGAAATATATGAATTATTACTGATAGTTGTCTAGACTCTCAAGGTATTGCTCCCTATCTAATATTAAAATATAGACTATTACTGTATCCAATTCTAGATACAATGAAGTTTAAGTGCAAATTCAGGAAGCTGGAGAACGTGCAGAAAAGTGTGCCTAAGATGAATTAGGGTCTTGAAACATTGCAGATGGGGACAGCTTGCAACTGTTGAAGCTGTTTAGATTTAGATTTTATTTGATTTATATACCGCCCCCTCTCCCTAAGGACTCGGGGTGGTGAACAGCAGATAAAAAATACAAATACATAAATAACAATTTAAAACCCGTTTAAAATAATTAGATGAAGGCTGTCTATTAAAATATAATTATGAATTTAAATTTTGATTAAAAATTAAACAATTAAAAATTAAAAATATTAACTATTTAAAATAATTTAGTTAAAATTCAGTTAAAATTGGATTAAATTTAAATTAAAACCCCACGGTATCAGGCCAGGACGGCTCGTTGAAATAAATGGGTCTTCAGGGCACGTCGGAAACACTGGAGATTCGTTAGAATCCGGATCTCTGGAGGGAGTTCATTCCACAGGGTGGGGGTGCTGCCATAGAGAAGGCCCGTAGCCTCGGGGCTGTCAGATGACACCATCCCAACGATGGAACCCCGAGGAGGCCAACCCTATGGGAACACACAGGTCGGCTGGAGGCTGATGGTTAGGTTAGATAAAACATGCTTTTGTCAGGCCTATTTATAATATGATAGAAGATAAGGGGGCCTTTTTCTTCTCCCATATTACTCAAACTAGTGGACTGAAAATTGACCAGTAGGAAATTTAAAAGGGGAAATAGTTTTTACTGCATGTAATCGATCTGTGGAATATACTGCCATAAGACACAGTGCTGGCTACAGTTTGGGTGGCTTTGAAAAGGGCTAGAGAAATTCCTAGCACACTGACTATTGTCTTGATGATCTCTCAAAAACAAGGGAAGTCTGCCTTTTCAGACTAGGTGTACATCAGTGGAAGAGAAGTCATCTGGCTTGTGGGCTTTCTGAGTAACCACAAGCTCCATGTATGTGAGATGGTTTTCTAACTACAGTAGATGGCCCTAGACTTGATCTGGCAATCTTGTTTTTTCAACCTCACATCCTACAATTCATGCAACTATAGTTTGATTCCACGACAAAGTGATTTAATTAATAGAATAAATTCATTTAATTCTAGAAACAGTTTATTTGGAAAGGCAGAATACAAATATGCATACATACATACATGCATACAATGAATACAATACACTATTTTATAATGAAGTATGGTTCATGATCTGACTTAAAATAATACAATACATTCCTTATTTTGAAGTTCTTTGTGTGGCGGTTTTAATGGATGCACCCATTCAAATCCTCCAGATAGTAGAAGCTTCTTTGATGATCTTGGAAAAGTCAATAATTATCTCTCTCAGCATACTTTCCTCATAGGTAAAAGGGAAAGCTTACAATATGTTGCCAACTCTGTGGTGGAAAAGTGGGTTCAGGTATAATCAATAACAGTCCTGAATTAGTAAAAGCCAATCTGCATTTGACATTAAGAATATGTGAACGCTTGTTGTTCTCAATTTTAATGTTTTAAACAGAAATCTTGTAAAAGGATTACATGGAAAGGACCACCATCCCAAAACACAGATATATTTTGTAAAAAAAAAAAAAAAGCAACTTGTTCTTATTTGTTAATTTAAAAAAATGTTAAAACTACTACTCTAACCCATCTTTAAATCCCAACCAAGCCTCTAAGAGACTGACAGAAAGAAAATGCACATGAAAATAAAATCAGAACATCACCAGCTATTAAAACCTCAGAGAGTGGAATAAACCCTGTGGAAAGAAAGTTTGATTGAAATAGAATCATATTTTTCCCCAGTGTGTATACGGTACTGCTTTTGAAAAAGAAATAGAGTCCATTCCTTGGTTGGGCAGTTGGGATTTGTGTTTTTAGAATTGGAACATTTTTTTCTCTTTACAGCACAAGCTTTAACACAAGTAGTATATTCCATTAACTCAGACTGTTTGGTTACTTTATGCTTGTGTGAATTCAAGGAACTGACTTTCTTGAACAAACTCTAGTTAAATTAAGCCCAGTAAGTTGCCTGGGATTCATCTGAAAAGTTCACAAGGAGAACCTGAGCACAATAATCCTTTGCCCACACTACGTCCTTAAGGCAGCCTTCAAGCATTGCTAACTTTCATTCTCAAGGCAGAATGCATCTAGCTGGCACAGCACCAAAGCAGTTACCCCAACAGCCTAACTAGTAGGAAAATCCGAGACAGGTATGATACAATAGCTTAGCTTTTCCTAATCTGATGCTGGATTTGAATGTCTATGTCTCCCAGCCAGCAAAATATTCAGTATGTATATAGAAAGATCCTTGATTGAAAAATAAAAGATGAGAAAGATACCTAGCAAAAGAAAGCTCCAAGGATACTTTTTAAAAATGAGCTGTGCCCATTCATCATCTAACTGAAGGTTTCATAGAAAGGAGGAGGAAGAAATTGTGTCCACTCATAATCAGAATACAACTGGAAGAGACCTTGGAGGTCTTGTAATCCAACCCCCTAATCAAGCAGGAGAACCTATACCTTTTCAGAGGAGTAGCTGTCCAGTTTTTTCTTAAAAACCTCCAGTGATGGAGCACTCACAACTTCTGAAGGCAAGCTGTTCTACTGGTTCTCACTTTTAGGCGATTTCTCCTTAATTCCAAGTTGCTTCTCTCCTTGATTAGTTTCCATCCATTGTTTCTTGCCTTGCCTTCTGGTACATTGGAAAATAAGTTGACCTTTTCTTCTTTGTGGCAACCTTGAACTGCTTCATTTCATTGGATATTGCATTCAAACAATTCATCCATTATTCCTATTCTCTGAATTTATTTGGCTCAGGGACCCACTAGGTTTGTTCACCTAACAATTAGATGGCTAGTTCCCCTCAGCTGGACAATCCTAGCCCTGGGGCAAAGAATGCTCAGCTAAATAAGTCTTGCAAGATCCAGAAAAGTTCTTACATTCTAATGTAATATGTGCCATAAAGATGTGTGTGCATGTACATACTTGCAATGTGTACATGTGAATGGTGAATGCAGGGCCTAAAGCAAAGAAGAAATATTCATGGTAGAATTTTATTTAAATCCAGTGTTTATTCCTATTCTAAACACACAAAAAGCAGAAAGAAGAAAACAACAGCATTAGCTGCCTACACAGCAATGCCCATAGCATTAAGGATGCTGGCTTTTTGCAACGTGAGGATTTCCCTTCACTGGGGAAATCAATATCTGCCTTTCAGTGCACCTTCGAGATGCTTTTTTCTGGCTGAACAAACAACTCAAGTAAAGGGGCAGGCACTCTTGGTCTAAAATACTTATATTCTAATAGTATAATTGATGTTATATAGATTTGGCACAAAAAATTAATTGCTAATGAAAATAGGCTGCTGGAGTGCAGTTTTCACACTATGTCTTATGTGCATTTTAGGAGACTGCCAGAAAAATTCTTTTTCCCAAATCATAAATGGGGTAATTTGTTGCATTTTTAAAGCCATTCGTCCTGAGAGATTATGAATGTATATTGCCTAAGGTTGTATTCCATCATTACAAAAGTGCTAGAATCCTTCTTAAAGTTTGTTTTACCTGTAGAAGCACTGGGAATTTTATCTCCTACATGAAATTCAACAACATTGGCATTTTGACATTTGAGAGGGTCTTTTGGTTTTGTCAGCCGCAGGAAGAAAAAAAAAATTAGAGGAACAACTTCTTTTTAATAATGTAGCCAGTAATTCTGCTTATCCGTTTGCCCTGAGTGCAGGATGCCTTTTGATATTGTGTATAGATATTTCTTCACAAAGCTTAGCGTATCATTCTGACAATGATTAATTCGTGTTCAAAATATACTTTTACATTTCATTCTATTTTCCCCCTTTTCAGTGAATCAGGGAGAATCCATTTGCAGTGGAATGCTGTACAAATCTCTTTAAATGAGAGTTAATGAGTTGAACAAGTTACATTAAGTTCTTCAGCTTCATGGAGCATGACCTACTAGAAGGATTGTTTTAGGTCAGTTCTGGATTCCTAAACTAGGAATAGATTATGCCTAATGTTCCTCCTCTTCCTCCTCCATCATTTTAATTTGCATTTAAGTGCATGCCATCTTTTAGGTCAAATTTTAGTACAGCTTCTTTCCATAGGTTAAAATCAAGTAGGATTCACTTTGTTATTTTTATAGGAATATTTAATTGAAATTAAACTAACCCAATTATTTGATAGAAACAATGATTAGACCTCCTGCATTATAGGGTTGGTGGGATGGATAGTATAGGTGATTTGCATTGTGCCAAGTCTTCCTTTCTGTGCCCTGAGACACCTATCCACCAGCCAGCCCCATCTGCAGATTAAATAGATAAATCAATGGGAAAAAATATTGAAAGGCAAACTGATATATCAGGGGCAGAATACGTTACTGATATTACATATTGTCAGGTAACACCGTTGGTAGAGCTTTTTCCATCATATAATCACTTGCCATGTTCAGGAGACCTTAACAATACCACTTATATATTCCTCCATAGTGCTTTACAGCCCTCTCTAAGCTGTTTACAGAGTCAACATATTTGCCCCCAACAATCTGTGTCCTCATTTTACCAACATTGGAACAATGGAAGGCTGAGTCAGTCTCAAGCTCATCAGGATCAAACTCTACACTGTGGGTAGAGTTTGCCTGCAATACTACCCTTAACCAACATGCCACCAGTGTTAGACCTTTTGCTAACACATCTCAAAACAATGTCATTGTTGCAAAGCTGAAACCTCTTCTCTCTTTTTTGTGTTTCTTTTCTTTTTCTTTTATCTTTTGCTTATAATTCAGCATTGAAAAAGAATCTAGAACACAGTCTTGCCACTTTAACAAGTTCATTTATATTCTGGATATGTTGACTGGAAATTCTGAAACTTCCAGTATAGTTCAAGAACACTTTGTTTAGGTTTTTATGAATTCTGCCATTAGAATGTAACCACTTCTTGAAAAATTGTTGTTGATAATTATTGAATTCAACTTCAGCATCTTATTGGCTTTGAATATTTTAGATATTCTCATATTCTTCTAAGGCTGCCATCCCTGACTTGGAACATTCCAGGTATATTGAGAATGCATGAAAAAAAACACCCTCCCGAGCGCTGTTTTTCCTGGCAGAGACACCGCGGGCTGGTCCTTCTCTGTTTCCAGGGTGGCCCCATGGGCCAGATCTAAGCATCCTGTGGACTGGATCCAGCCTGTGGGCCTTGAGTTTGACACACCTGTTCTATGGAATTAAAAATAATAATAATAATAAAAGGGGACAGGCCAGTAAGATGTAGCAGTTAGCACATCAGGCTAGAAACCAGGAGACTATGAGTGTCTGACCTTAAGCAGAAAGCCAGTTAGTTGATCCTGGGCTTGTCACTTTCTCTCAGTCCTCAGAAGAGATAATAGAAAACTTCAGAAAAATATTTCCCAAAAAATTGCAGGGACTTACTCAGGCAGTTGCCAATGATCAAGACTGTCTGTGTCTCTCTGTGTGTATGTGCACGCATGCGTACACATACATAATCCAAAAACTAGGAGGAGACATGTCTACAAACATCTTAACGGGAAGTCCAGACTACCTTTTTTCAACTACACTCTCTCAAAAGAGCCTTGAACATATGCTAAGATTTTATTCATGCAGGTTATAATTTATATGTATCTAGTATATTTAAACTGACTGTACTAAATTTATTTGGAATTCAATATATATGATGGTTATATGTTCCCTCATTTTTCCTTTTCCTTTCCATTTCTCTTCCGTCCCCAAAATTCCTTATATTTTGACTTTTGTTTTAAAAAGGATTTTCACATTAAAACTTTCATTTTGCTGCACAGCTTCCTTTGTGTTTTGAGTGAATTGCCACAGTTTTACTATTTTCTGTATTTCAGAATTTTACCAGGAGAACTCACTTTCATTTTTCCTAGAGGTAGACCAGAAAGAGAAGTCTTTGGTGGTAGAAATAGGCAGACTAGAATGTATCAGCCTAACTAAGGGAAGCACTCCTCCTATCCTTATCCTTTGCTAGAAAATTTATGAAAGAAAGAAATTGCCAATCAGATTTAAATTATTCTCTCCTTCAGCTTGCAAATGTAGCAATTACACCCAAATTTTGATAGAATTGGGGAGAACTGTTCTTAAGTACAATATATTAAAATAAGCTATTTCCTGAAATCACGTGGTTTCTAATTAGGACCACCTGCTGTACAGTTCTAGTAGTTATGATTCATGATGAAGTGTAACATCTATAAACTGGAAACTCTTAGGTTTTCCATTGTTGCTCTTCTATGCACTCAGAAAAGATAGGAATAGCAAGGCTTTGTTTATGTAGCATCAACAGAGGCGTTATATGTGTAGCCTTGATCGCTATCTGAAGAAGATGGACTGACCATTACCAGGTTATGAACCAGGTTTTGGATGCTGAAGCCAGTGGTCAGATGTAGAAGTAAAGAGTAGGTTCCTTACCTGTTCAACATCATTACCTACCTGATGATCTGTGGTACACAGTAGATGAAAGATGACATAAAAGAGATGCTTGCTTTCAGGTTGTTCCAGGATTCTTACCTTTTAGAAAATATGGGTAGTAGAAGACAGTATACTGTAATTTCTTACAATTTATATCTGAGTAAGTTGCTCCCTGGGAATACAGTGCTATAATTACTGCCCTCGTTGTCAGAAAATCTCTACCAAGGAAGTGACAGAAAAAGAGTGAATCATAAAAAATCAAGTTGCGCACACATTCTAGATAAATTAGAAGCAAATTGAGTCAGTGGAGAAATCAAAGAAAAGCAATATTTGGCCTTGGAAAGCCAGGAGAATTATGTCTCTTAGTGACCCTTATGGAGATACTTATTTGCAGTAACCTAGATAATGTCTCTTTTGAATGTAAGATAAAAATAATAATTATTATTATAAAAATTAAAATAACAGCAATAATAATTTATTCAGCATTATTAATGACTTGAATATGTATTGATACATTTTATGTTGTATCAGTTTGAGCCAATATTCCGTTTCTATTATCTTTGTGTAATTCTCATCACTATTATACTGAAGGAGTAACTCTGGCATACAAAAACATAGTTTCTATGATTTGTTTTAAATAACTTGTGGCAAAATACAACCTTGTGAATAAGCCATCGCAAACGATATACCTGTCAATTGAAAATGAATCTCAAATCATCTTATGAGTAAAAGAGAGCTAGTGTGGTTAAGGTGTTGTATTCTGTAATGATATATGTGAGAATGACCTTGGAAAGTAGGGGAAGATGTGCTGCCTTGAGAACTATTAGATAAGAGAGCTGCATCTGCATAATGGGCAAAGAAAAAACCTCCCTGACATCTATTAAAAAAGTCAGGGAGGTTAAAAAAAAGATAGCTACTCTGTTAATGTGGCCCTACAATAAAGATTAATTAGTTCATCTGGTCATATTTGCTGTCTGACCTACCTGGGAAAGTTGACATTGGTCTTGCAAGTCTAATAGTGTGATGGCATGCAGGCTATACTTTCTTTCTCTATATGTCCCTCCCTCCCTCCCTCTACCTTCCTCCTTTCTCCTATTTTCCTTACAACAACCCTGTGAGATGGTCTGGGCTGAGAGAAAGTCACTGTCTCAATGGCCCCCAGCCAGCTTTCATCCTTATGGTGAGATTAGCTCTTTATGAATGCTATCCTAAGATTCTGAATTAAAGAGCCAGTTTGGTCTAGTGGTTAAGGCACCAAGCCAGAATCAGGAAGTGTGAGCTCAAGTACTTGCCTTAGCCATGAAAACCAACTTGGGTAACTTTGAGCCAGGCACTCTGTCTTAGTTCAATCCAACCTCACAAGGTTGTTGTGAAGAAAACAGGAGGAGGAAGAGTGCTGTGTATGCTGTCTGGCTCAAATTATTTGTAAAAATAAACAAGGTGGAATATAAATGTAACAAATAAGAGACTGTCGTCTTTTGCAAAAATTCATTGCAGTCTGAGAAGAATTAGCTGAATTGTTGTTGTCATTCAGTCTGCAAGGTAAATGAATCTCAGTTCCCAGATAAAACCATTTAAACAATCACTTGATATTACAGTACAAAGAAAAATAACACAGTGTAAAGAACTATCAATGTCTCATTATTTTATAAGGTAGGTTAAATAAGTATATATCAAATGGTGGAAGTGGGTCACTTAGGGAAGATGGAAAAGAAAATAGCACTTTTGGTGCTTACTTGACCTACTTGTGGTTTTACTTTGCTTGGCCACATGAGAGATACACTGTCATCTCCCACTCATGGGAATACACCATTAAATATTCGTTCACTTACTCCTGTTATCTTGCCTGCTGCAGCACAGAAATGCTGCCCTGAAAGATGTGCCATCTATCATTTATAAGAGAATAAATACATTTAAAAAGTGCAACAGAAAGTGTTGCAGTTGTTCAGTTCACCAAAAAGCATTACTTGCACCAGTGCACAAGTGGGAGGAAACCTATGTTAAACAAAGGCATTTGACATTGCTATTTGCATTACTGGCTGCAGAAGTTTAATCTTTTTCTTATTCTATGAAAGTAATTCAATATTTTCAATTCTGACTTCAAGCTGTCAAGACTAGGCAAGGATAAGAGCATACAACATTGTAATATGACTTGTAACTATATGGAAGACCCTGTCTCATGAGGAAGTCATGGTAGGTCCCAAGTGGAAAAAAGAAACAGAGTTCCATGGCAAAGAATTTTTCTTTCTCTGACATTCTCCAAGGAAGCACAAATGTACATAAAACCAGACTTATCCTCTGTAGGATGTTGAACAAAACTGATTTATTGCCATAGTGGTAGGATTCATTTTCAGAAATGTAATGGAGCCAACATGCCATTTTCATCATCCTTTCCTTCTTCTTTAAATATTTGTTTAGTACTAACACTATTTCTGGCTGCAGTCAGGACACAGATGTGGTTTGGTGCCTTCCTGTCCAGAGGAATTATTTCTACTACCAGGCAGGAAATGAAGAGATGATTTATAGGGACTGATTAGAAGAAAGTGAGTTGGCAATCAAGAAGAAAAAAAGGCCAGGCTCAGGTACATAAGGCACTATTAAAAAAAATCTTCTTTGAAGATATGGATCTTGTGTAAACAAAATCCCTTTCCCAAATGTTTGCTTAGTGATTAGAATATTTATACATTGCCATGGTCAGAAATACTCTAGATTCACAACAAGAAGAAAAGTACCATTGGATTACCATTTGTCTGAAATGGTATGCGACAATGGTGGTGAACCTTTTACTTACTGAGTGCCAAAAGGTACGTGCTTTGTGTGTGCCATCTGCACTTATGTGCAGCTCATCCATGTGCACTGCATGTGCAACCACACAATCTGTGCATGCATGCAGCCCAGGCACTCACACACACATGAGCAATCACGTGTGCATGCGCAGGAGAGCTCCAATGACCATTTGGATTTCCAATTCAATTCAATTTCAAATTTATTGGTCACATACACAGTCATACATGGTACGATATGCAGTGAAATGCTTACGC
>JAEANM010018268.1:0-12694 GCA_017656035.1 Myanophis thanlyinensis | reverse complement strand
TTTAATATGTTAGTTCAATTTTAATTCTATAGTTAATTTAATTTTTTAACTTTTAACTGTAATTTTTTAAACTATCAACGTATCTAATTATTTTAATTGGCTTTTAGATTTTGTTTATGTGTTTTTTATTTGCTGTACACCACCCTGAGTCCCTAGGGAGAGGGGGCGGTATATAAATTCAATAAAACTAAACTAAACTAAACTATGAACCTATGATTCCAGTTTATTGAAAAAAATGATTAAAACAAAACTTTGCTCAGTGAGACATGTCCAGTTAAGAGAATAGGAAATGAATAAAACTGGACCTAATGTATAATTGAATATAAGTAAGAGGAGTTTCACTTGGGCTCATTAAACCTTTTTAGATTGACTGGGATCAATACATTCTGAAATGTGACCAGAATTGGGGTAATATAGTGCTCAATAACAGGAACTGATAGCTAACTGGGGAGTAGGCTGCAAGGAGACCATTGGAAGAAATATTGATGGAGCTGCCGGTTTGTGGCCTGGTAACAACCAGATCACAGAAGCAGCAGGTGAGCATGCAAAGGTTCATCTGTGCATGCACAGGATCTAGGTTGCGCACGAACTATTCCCCCCCCCCCCCCAGTCCACGGAAGACAATTTTTCTTCCAAATCTTATCCCTGTTGCCAGAAAAGTTGGTGGCCGTCTTATAGCGGTTAAAAATCCCATAAAATGCAAAACAAATTCTATTTACAAATGATCCTCCACTTACAACCACAATTGGGTCCAGCATTTTGACTGTTCAGCAAAGTGATTATTTTGCAGTGTAGGCCATGGATGACTTGAGAGTGTATGGCAGTGAAGCACAGAGACTCAGTGGACCTAGAAGCCTCAGCAAGCCCAGTCTGGCTCAATAGCATGGTACATTGCTGCACCCCAAGAAGTCTCAGTCACCCACCAAACCCAGGGGTGCTTATGATTGCAATTACCACCCCCCCAATCTCTCCCCCCCCCCAGTCTATATCCGTTTGATTTACTTGTTGGCAGCAGCAGCACTGAGGCCCGGTCTGAAGTAGAGGTCTGGGGTCTTCAGCAGTCTCAGATAGCTGACATTGCCCCCAAGCATCTACTTTAGCCCCAGTGCTGCTGCTGTTGCTACTGAGAAATGCCACTTCAGACCCTACACTGCAGCCTGTGATGCCATCACCAATTGCCCCTGCCAACCTATGTTGCACAGGATCTGCCACACACCACTGACTTTCTCCATTTTTCTCCTGCTGCTGACAAGTATGCCCACAGCCTATGTGAGGCAGTTGATGGCCATGCCAGGCCTTCTTTCAGAGGCCACTTTGCACCATTCTCCAAGCTGGCATCCCATTCACACAATCCTTTGAAATCTTCATCCCCAAATCGCTCATGCCATTCCTATAAATTACATGATTCTGATTGCAGGACCATATGTGGCTGTAACTTCAGGCACAAACCTTCATTTTCTGCTGATTCAAGGAGGGGCAGAGAACACTTTGAACTTTGAGGACCAGGCTGGTGTTTTTTCTTCCAAAAACAAGAAAGCATCTCAGTGCTACTATTTGACTAACTCCCACTTACACTAAGAAAACTTCCCCAGCTAAAGTTTCTTGAAGACCGCCTGAGCCAGGAGCTCAAATAATAAACCAAGATTTCTTTTGTGTTGTGAACTTGGTTAGGCTGAAACTCATGAATCCACACTAAGCTTCTGGAAATTAAACAGGTAAAGATGTGGGCACTCTCAGGCAATTCTTCCACAAAATGTCCTTTGCTCCATGCACCAGATTCCTGCTTGTTGTTTCCAACAAGTGGGTCTGCCTGCACCAGCAGAAAAGCCTGGCTCTACCTCCTGGGACTTCCTTCAGGGCAAACAAGCAGCGGATTAGGCGGCGCACAAGGAAACCGAAGAGGTTTGAAGGCTGGCCTGCATGCTGGCGCGCGCTGTCGGGGAAGCTACATTCCCGCCAGGTGCTGGGGCGCACCCTGAGGGCCGCTTCCACGACGCCCCCCTCCCCCCGTCTCAACTTCGGCAGCCTTGCCGCTCGACGGACGGCGCGGCACTCACCTTTCCGTCGGCCTCAGGGAGGCAAGAGCTTGCCAGCGCGGAGGAGAGCCCCACAAGGCACCTTGACCGAGAGCGAGAAGTAAGAGGCGGGGCACAGCCCCTGGCGCTGCCAGGGGAGACAGGAGGAGGGGACGCAGGTCATCCACGAAGCAGCCCATTGGCATTCGCTCGGCGACTTCCCAGCTTGAGCTGAGAGGGAACTGGAACTGGAGCTGGAGGCTCGGTCTAATCGGCGCTCTCCTTCCTGGGACCGTTCGTGCCACCTTCCCGACTGAAGCACTGGCAGGAAAGCGCCGCGTCCAATTGCAATCATGTATTGGCTTATCTAGGAAATCACTCTGCTGAATTCCTCAGGGTTTGTCTCTGAAGAAGCGAGGACTAGGTTGATTACGGAAAAGAATGGTAAAAATGCGCCCCATGTTTCGCTCCCTGCACAGAAGTCTAATGTAGTCGGTCACAAAGCAGATTACTGTAGGGCATAAGCTTTCGGATATAATAAACCACTCAAATTCAGTGACGCTTACTGGCAGTTAAACCTTACAGACTAGGATTCTTTGAAGGCTGGGAAAAACCTGGACATAATGGACATGTTTGCATTGATACTGATGCAGGTAAAACGGGGGTGTATTTTAGATAAATGAGAACATTTAATAAGTGTTTTTAAAATATTTTTGCTAGCCCTTTAATCCCTATAAAGTCTAAACCATAGGATAAAATGGTCCAGAAAACCATCTTTCCAGCTATGTTAACAAAATCAAAGGGCCATTGGAAGGCATTAATGCAATAAGGAACAAAATTTCCATGGAAACCCATTTCGGGAGAAAAAGCTGTATTTCAAGCCTTTAACTGAAGTTTCCTAATCAGCCAAAATAATCATATTCAATAGTCATACAAGATTATTTTAGAAAATTGCCAGGAATGCCAATGTACAGCCAGCCAGTCCAATTGAAATCATCAGTCATATAAAACTAGAGGAAATTGGTACTGCAAACATGGAATTGTTCTGTGAAAACCACAGACCATTACTGATTCTAGGAAAACTGTTTTTTAAAAAGATAACTCCCAGGATGTCAACTTGCTAAGCTAACCAAATGTCACTAGTTTTGTGAAACTAAAGGAGGCTAATGCTAAATATCTAATCTTTCCATGGCAATTAAGTTCTGCCACCCAACCTGAACAGCTTGAAAAATTGTTCTGATTTTCACTTCCCAACTAGTCAAAACAACAGAATTTACAAGAAATTACACAAAATGTAGAGTTTTCTGATGCAGCAGGATATGAAATATCCAAAGGAACCAAGATCTCCTAGCCATTTTGGGCAAGGTAGATATAGATTAGATAGGTAAGTAGGTAGGTATGTAGATAGACAATGGAAAATAATTCCCATTGATGTTTTATGCCTTATTCTATCAAAGCTTCCTAGGGTTTTTTTTTGTGTGTGTGACTGGTAATTAGCATATCATTTGTCTGATTGAGGAATAAACACCAAGCAGTTATCCAAAGAGAAAATTCTTGTACCTTTTGTCCCAGAGGATTATCTTCCATTGTTGAACAATGATGAGGAAATTCTTGATGCCCAGCCATAAATAATCTTGTAATTTAAAGTTTAAATTTATTCTTTCTTGTCCTGTTTCCTAGAACAAACCAGTCCTATAGTTCCTGAGATTCATAGCTGTCATGTCTTCCCATAGACTTTTTCCCAGACTAAATACCTCCAACTGTTCAACCTAAATTTTATAATATTTTAGACATGGACTGACCAATATAGAATAAACAATTATTTTTCTTTATGTTGACATTATACTTTTGTTGATGCAGTTTAAGGCATTTTTTGTAGCTACATCATACAATGAGATTAAGAAATTTCTTATTTTTTGCTGATTTCAATAAGTTGAAGTATGAGTAAGGTGGATCTCCCTAATGTAAATAAAACAAGTTTTTTTATGGAATCTTGTATTGACAATGACATGAATGATGGTATAGTTCAGAAATACATAGGCATCAGGCTAGAAAGCAGGATACTCTGCGTTCAAGTCCTGCCTTAGCTATGAAAGCCAGCTGGGTATCTTTGGGCCAGTCACTCTCTCTCTCTCTCTCTGTCCAAAGTTGGAAAATAGAAGCAGGAAGATGTATTGGATATGCTTTACATAAATATATATGCATGAGTTTTGCCAATTGTCTCATCCATAACAGCCTATCAAACTCTATTTCCTCAGATACCCTAAACTCCAGAAGTAGTTGAGTCAGTGTGATTATCCAGAAATCAGCACATTCATTGTGGTTTGTTCATTCTGAGAAGGAGAAAATGGGGTAAAAACCACTGACTTTGTCATCAGCTTTTAAAAAAAAATAATTCAAGAATTGAATGGTTGTGTAAAACTGATTTTATCTATCAATTTCTCAAAATGTTAAATAATTTAGCAAATGTGCAACCAAGATACAACAAATAAATGAAGAATAAGAAGCCTTTTAATTTTTTCATTGAATATATTTCTTTGATGGTGTGCAGTTCAATTTTCATTTCAAAACATCTTTTTGATAATAAAAAGTATTTTATAAAACAATAATTGCTTTTGTAATGCCCCAAATAAAATATTTGTGTACGTAGGCTTCTTCAGTTAATAAGCACTCTGAACATTATCCTTTACCAATTGGATTAAAGCAACTGTTTTAATAAACCTTGAGTTTGGTTTGGCACGTATTGGTATTTTTATAATGGATGCTAAGTATTTCCATATCTTCTTCAATTAGAAGTCCTTTGAAAAAGAATCCCTATGAAAGAAGAAAGACATTTTGTATTTTATCCAGTGGTCATTGTCCATTCCTTTCACATACAAACACACATAACACAAATTTTTTTTATTTATTCTTGAATTATAAAATTGTTTTTGGGATAAAACTTATGGTCTCTGTGGAAAAACATGCCCTATTTTATTGATTATCTCAAAAGCATGTTTAAACCATACAGCTCTATAATCGATAGTCCCTTCCAAACTATGAAAATGAAGTCGTACAAAAACAATCAATAATTTTGTGGTAAGGAAACAAAAGGGAACAAAAGATCAAGAATGACATGAGGCAATCTAAATATCATTGAATGAATTCATATCAACCGCATCTTCAGAAGCCTTCTGCTTGCATCAGCATAATGAAATTAGCATAATATGTCAAACATACAAATGATGAATATACAAAAAGGTGAGGACTTGGTGCATGACACTGCTTCTATTAGTCTGGCACTACAGACACACACACACACACCGCCCCAGCTTTTCCATAGATACACTGATATGGTTTATTTGGCATGAACCTCACTGTTGGTTCAGGTTTATGGCTTAGCTTAAAGAGAACCCAGCCAACTGTGGTTTATTAACTCATGATTAAGCAAACCATGATACAGAACCAATCACTGTGCTGAAACAGTTAAGAACACAAGAAAACAAATTAGAATTAGAATTCTCTTAGCATTTTTTAACATTTGGGATTTTATAAGCCATTTTGGGCACATTTTTGCAGAACAGCAACTAAGAAATAAAATGATGGACTTTACTTCTAATTTAAGGATGTGTTTGTAACATAATAAAGAGAAGATCTATAACTGAATAACAGTGAGAGGAGATATATTTTTAACAGACATTTTCTTACCCATCCAAAGATCTATCCAGAGATCTCTCAGGAGACCAGTGCCGGCAACGTTCAGGTGATGTTGATCTTATTGTAGAAGTTAAATGATATGAAGCTGTACGACTCTGCCGGCGAAGTTCTTGGACTGCACGTTCCCTAAAAAAAATATATTCAAAAAATGTATTTAAATAAGAGTACTTAATGCACATACTTTTCTAAATCCAGCATGCACATAGTTTTCTAAATCCAGCAGCTACTGTCTCTTAAAAATCTCAGAGGAATGTTTTTAACTTTTTATTTTTAAAAGGGACACAAATCATTTTTTTCTAATTTTGGAGAGTAAATAAGTTCTTAGATGTTGAAGTAAGGATAGCATATCAAGGTCAGAGAGTAACTAATTCAATAAAAATATTTAAAACAAAATATAGATCAGACATTTGCATGGAATTTAGAAAGAATTGGATTGGATGGAATTCTATCAATGCCTATTTCAAATGTAGGTCAAAATTCCAAATTTCTATGGAATTTCCACTAGTCTTCAGATTGTTACCTTCTATTTAGTATAGTGTTAGTCTTACTGGTCACACACAAAGGTTAGGACAAAATAATACAATATTTTTGACAGTCTTCACAGCAGTATGTTTTTTTAAAAACAAACACTTACATGTAAAGAGACTGTCAAAAATCTGCTTTTCTTTTTTACGACTATTGTCTCCTCAGGACTCTGACCCATTTATATGATAAACACTGCCTATTTCCAAAACATTCTTTCCTCCACATTGGTCTCACTTTTGACAGTGATTTTAGCTCCTATTATTTCAGCCTACTCATTATAATACAAATACAGACAAGAAGATAATGGGGAAAGCAGCTCAAGAGTTCTTAAGGAAGATTACATTAAAAATACAATTAGAAAAAAGACTGTGTTAAAAGAACAAATGGGTGTACTTTCAATAAGGAGATAAAAGATAAGAAAGAAAAAGAAGTAAATGTGACTAAACGAAAAGCAAAGTACTGAGATAAAAAAGATACATACAAGAAATGAAAACAGAACTAGATCACAAAGGAAAACTACAGAGTGATAGCCCAGAAATACAAAACTGATGTCAGGAAAGCAAAAGTTCATATCTGATTGATTGATTGATTGATTGGATTTATATGGCCACCCATCTTAGAGACCTGACTCTAAGCTAGTCACAATATTAAAAATAAGAACATATACAAAAATATATAAAAATTGTAACAGTCAGAAAATATTACAAAGCCATAATCCAATACAACATAACCAAGCAAGGGGTTCAAAACCCTCAAATCCCATAGCTATTCAATCTTGCTAAGATTGTTCTGAAACCTGTTGCATCCTGTCCAAGCACCCACAGCTTCCATAACATCACTCAGATGACCTAAAGGGGATATGTAAAGCTGGATATAATCAGCATACATCAGAAACTGCTGACCTATATGAAGATGCTAAATGGGAAATGAAAAAGCACTAAGCTCTGAACAGTGAGGTCTAGCAATAGCTTCTTAAGGAGGGGGTGAACTTAGACAATTAAAATACAAAGGGAAAAGAATAGGATAGGGAGTACCTGGTTTGCTAATAGCAATCACACTGATAGTCTTAGAATAATACAGGTAGTCCTCACTTACCAACCACAAATGGGACTAGCAACTCCATTGGTACATAGCACATAGTAAAATATCATATGACCACACCAAATTATGACATCAGTTTTGGCTGAAATCATTAAGTGAATCATTGTGAATTGTTCAATTCAGTGTTATAAGATCACAACTTGCGATTTCCTATGGGCTTTCCCAATGATTTTGCTTGTCAGAAGCCGCCTGCGGAAGGTTGCAAATGGTAATGACATGATTGTGGGATATTGCGACAATTGTAAATGTGAGCTGGTTGTCAAATGCCTAAACTGTGATCATGTGAGCACCAGGATATTACAATAGCTGCAACTTTGCAGACCTGTCATAAGTCTCCTTTTTCAGCACGACCGTAATTTTGAACAGTTGCTAAATGAGGATTTGGTAAATGGAGATTATCTGTGTTTCATTGCAAACTGAACGAAGTAGCAGTATGTTAACTGCAAAGACAGCATATGGAATTCTAGGCTGTATCAATAGATATATAATTTCCAAATTTACAGATAGTAATTGCTGCATCTGTTATGCTCTGGTTAGGCTATCAACTCAAGCGTTGTATCTATTTTTTATTTTTATTTATTTATTAAATTTATTTGTTGCCTATCTCATCATAAAGTGATTTCTGAACACTACACTTCAAAAAAAAATCTGAAAAATTGGATTGAGTTAGAAGAACAACAACAGTAATCAGAGGACTAGAAACTTGGTAATACAAAGAAATATTGAAGGAGTTGGATATTTTTAGCCCTGAGAAAAGATGACTGGGTAGTATGAGCACATTCTTCAAATACTTGAAAAGATGTCACATAGGAGGTGAAAACCTGATCTCTCTTGTTCCAGTACAAAATGATGGGGTGGAAAAGGAATTCCATTTGGGTTTTATTCAGAGCTGGGGTGAACACCATTGGAAAATCTGAGATTGAGATTAAGAATACAGGAAACTATTATTTTAAGACAATTATCTAGCCTAAAGTTACCTGTTCTGGAGTCAGTCAGTGATAACATTTTTCTTGATCATTCTGTTTAAACCCAAGCCCAACACTGAAATACATGTGTCATAAACCAATTTTTGTCTTGAACTCCTGATTCATTTCCTCTGTTAGTAACATTCACCCTTCCAGCCCATAGGAATTGTATTTAAGTGATTCTCCATCTCTTTACCCAGATCTAGAAACACACTTATTTTTTTTCAAGAGGCAAAATAAAGCAGGATTTAAGGTTGGCTTGCAAAGTAAGAAAACTGCCACTCTCTCACTGCTAAATTTAATGCAGTAGAGAGCTTCATATGCTTATTCAATTATTGGCTAGGGGTGAGTAACCCATGTTCTCCAGATCGTACGCAGCCCTCAGCAAAACATCTGTTTCAGCAACGAGACTATGCCACTAAATTCAGTGACAAAATGACCAACTCTTGACAACATAGATTTTAAAGGTTGCTCTCTTTAACCTGAAGCAAAAAAGAAACTGCCCTATGGAAGCTTATCATCCCAATTTTTCCTCTTAAACCCTCCTCAAGAAGTAACCTGAAATCATACCACCAGCGTTCAGTTATTTGCCGTTGAATTTTGGCAGCATGATTTTGAATTTTTATTTTAACAATAAACAATAGAGTCTGTTTCCTTCCAGTGACTGCCTACATTACTTTCTATTCTTAAATCTCCCCAAAGTATGAAAAATAATTAATTTTACATGAGAGAAACTGCATTTAAGAACAATTAAATTTCATTCAGGGAAAACCTGCATGTAAAACTTTGTGATAAGTCCCAATAAATTACCTGGTCCCAATAAATAAATAAATTGGTAGATACTTTGTATATATTCAAACAGTGAAACTACATGTAGTCCTTAACTTACTCCTATAATTAGGACCGAAAGTTTGGTCACTGAGCAAAGTGGTCATTAAGGAAGATGTATACATGATTGTTTCACTCAATTACTGTAATCCTGCCTCTCCCTGTTGTGGTAGTTAAGCAGTTGCTAGAGTCATTAACTGGAGCACAAAGTGTTTTAAGGGACAGAAGAGACCCTGTGCCCACTGGTGTGCAGAAAGAAACCTGCCTGGCACCTGCAGGTCCAAGCTTTCTTCCCACCACACTACATCCAAAAGGCCCAAATCCTTTCTCTGTTGCACTATACTTAGCATCACTTACCTCTGCAGCTGCTGACAGATTTGTCCAACCAATATGAGGTGTGGCCTTCCTACTAAAGCGAACTCACACCATCCTGCAAATGGGCCCTATTCTTGCAATGGTTCATGAACACTAGAAAACTAGCAAACATGACTGCCTTCAGAATGAGAAAGTTATCAACTGTGACTAGCCTTCAGCAGGATGTTTGCTAGCTTTCTAGCCAGAAAACTAGTGAATGTGGACAGCCATCAGAAAGATTGCGTTAGGGAGTTAGAAAGCTAATGAATGCAATCATTCTTGTGATAGTTTGCCAGGCCCCTTCTCCAAATCATGTAATTTGGAGAAAGCTTTCCAAACCATCACAAAAAGGAAGCCTGCTTGCAGGACGGCAGTGAGACAGTCTCATCAGTGAGATGTACCTATCAGCAGCTTCAGAATAATGCAAAGGTAAGTGGACCCTGACATGGTGGAGTGGGAAGAAGTGGGCAGGAATGAGGCCAAGGCCTCCAAAGCCAAGACAGTTTTATGCATGCTGGTGGGCCAGATTAGGGACTGAGATGGGGGGGAGAGACAAGCAAGTGGGACAATTGCAACGCCTCTGTGGTCAGTTGTAAGGGCAAGCAAATTGCCAAATGTCCAAATATTGATCACATGACAGCTGGGGTGCTGCAACAGGGGTCATCATTCTTCATTTAGCATCATCATAATTTCTAACAGTCATTGAATAAATGGCTGTAAATCAAGGATTACCGGTAGGATGAAATTGTCTAATGTGTCATTTTAATAATTAAGCATAAATTACAAATACAGTATATGTATCAAAACAGCAAAACAAAGCAGTAATATAACACAGCAATTTAAACTTAGAATATGTAAAATCAATAACAGAAGTTGATTTTGATAACTGAAATCTATGATACATTGTAGTGTCCTTTTTAAAAAAACAAAAGAATGCACACAGACACACACACACACCCAAAATGTATGTACAACCAAATAGGTCTGAACTTTTAGACTGTCTAAAAATGGATCTAGAGACAGAATGTGTCTGTGAAGGGATAGGGTGATGAACTACCGTAAAGCAGCAGGTTCCCAGAAAGGAGGTAGCATATTTCAAGTTTGGGGTGCTGGTGGCTTGAGACAAGAGACTGTGCAATCCAGAGCTGGATTGTGGAAAGAGATTTAGGATAGCCACTCCCAGCATATATCCATGTCCATTAGATTAGGACAGATAAATTTGTCTGGTAAGATTCTGTCTATACACTGTTAACAAATAAAGAACTGAATTTTGAGTGGATTGTTTTATGTCAGTCTTGAGCTAGGCCTGACAATCTGCTTAATAGCAGTAGACATTTGTTCAACTCATCCCCATACCAATAAAAACAGAATAAATAATTTTTCCCCACGATTTACATAAGAGAAACTGATTTGGCCAAATTACTTCTCTCTACCCTTTCTTTCAACACCTTGTCCCATGTTTGTGGTTCATAATTCTGTTTTAGAAATTATACAGTGGGTTAGGGAGTTAAGCTATTTTTGGTGGTAGAGGTCACACAAATACAATAAATATACCTAAAGATGGGCCCACAGTTAGCACTTTTATACTTCCAGATAAACAATGTACCTTTGAATTTGGACTTTTATTTGTATATACTATATTTACTCCTGAAAGTGTTTTTAGTAGCTCAATTAGTCAGAAATACTAATTTCCCTAAATCTGCAGTTTTTAGATTATTTTCCTGGATGGTAAACTTTGAAGCAAGTTAAAGTGATCAATTTTATTGAATTTCCTTGAATTCTGGAAGTATTAGGGCAATAACTGAGGTTATAGTTAATTCTGGGCTATTCCTCTCAGCAGATTATTTATTGAAGGAAAATTAGGAATGATGCATTTTAGTTACTTTTAATAAATAATTGGATTTTGTAATGAAATGTGAAATATACAATGAAATGATTCAACCATCATTCTACTGCCTCCCATCAAATTTTGACCAACACCAATTTGCCTACAGAGGAAACAGGCAATGCCACACCCATGGCATTACACACTGCATTGAGACACCTGGAAACACCTGGGAACTATGTCAGGATGCTTTTCATAGACTATAGCTCAGCCTTCAACACCATTCTGCCGGACATCCTCATCAAAAAGCTGGCTGACTTAAATTTCCCTCCCTTCACCTGCAACAGGATCAGAGGCTTCCTGACAGACCGCCCACAAACAGTAAGGGCTGGGTCCTTTACATCCTCCTCCCTGAAGCTCAGCACAGGCTCCCCTCAGGGCTGTGTTCTTAGCCCCTACCTGTACTCGCTTTACACACACAACTGCATACCTTCAGGCCCATCTAACATTTGCAGACAATACCACTGTGCTGGGCCTTATCACAGGAGGGGACGAAACAGCAAACAGGAAAAAAAATCAGAAGTTAACTATATGGTGTTCTGAAAACAATCTGCACCTAAACACCAGCAAGACTAAGGAGATGGTGTTGGACTTCTGGAAACAGAGAAAGGAACCTGCCCCACTCTATATCCAGGGAGGTTGCGTGGAGAAGGTTTTCTTCAAATTACTGGGAGTGCACCTCAGCCAGGACATCACCTGGAAAAGTAACACATCCCAGGTGATCAGGAAGGCCCAACAGAGACTCCATTTCCTGAGAGTCTTAGGGAAAAACCAGGCTGCACAGCAGCTGATGACTTCCTTCTACCAGTCAACAATGAAAGTATCCTCACATACTGTGTCATGGTATGGTACATCGGACTAACAACTGCGGACAAGAAGGCACTACAGAGGGTAATGAGCATAACACAAAAAATCATGGGCTGTCCCATAACCCCACTGGAGGAAATAGCTAAGTCCCACTCTCTCAATAGAATGAGAAAAATCCTCAGGGATGACTCTCACTCGGGACAGAACTTTTTCATACTTCTACCATCGGGCAAGCAATACAGAAGCACAGCCAGCCAGACAAATAGGCTGAAAAATAGCTGCTATCCATGGGCCGTCCAACTTCTAACTAGACCAGGGGTCTGCAACCTTTAAGACATAAAGAGCCACTTGGACCCGTTTCCAAAGGAAAAAAAAACCTGGAAGCCGCAAAACCATCTCCCACCCAAAACGACACAACACCTCATCCCCTCTTCTCCCATACCCCCATCACTCACACGGTCTCTGGGCCAGAGGTTCTCCCGAGCACGCAGGCGCAAAACAGCCTTTCCAAGAGAAGT
>JAEANM010018267.1:0-12694 GCA_017656035.1 Myanophis thanlyinensis | reverse complement strand
GACAGCCGTCATTTAATTATTTTAAACGGGATTTTAAATTGTTATCTATGTATCTATGTTTTTATTGGCTGTGCACCACCCCGAGTCCCTAGGGAAAGGGGGTGGTATATAAATCAAATAAACTTAAACTTATTATTTGGCAAAGAGGAGTGAAATAACAGAATATGAGTGTTGGAACCTTGGAAGTCCTTAAGTCCTGGGAAAACAAGGATTTATTTGGAAGTGCCTCAGACAAAGGGTCCCAGATTCACTGGGATGTAATAGGGTGCGAATATACAGCACAATCAGATTTGGAAAAAAAAAATCTGTTATTGTAGCCAAACTTCCTAAAATGTACTTCTAGACCATGGAGTTAAATTTCTGGTCTGGTCTCCTTAGTTGTATTGACAATAGATGGAAGACATTAAGGCTATTCCAAAGCTGTAGATTGTACCAGGAGGTTTGGGGAGAAAATCCTGGAAGAAGAGAGTGTAGTGTCATCTGTGTATGACACTGGGTCCCAACTGGCAAAATGGAAACTAAAGCACCATGATGCATCCCCTTTTTGAAACGTGCATACAATGTCCATGACAATGTAGATGCAAAAGGGTTGGAGTTGGCATCATAAAGCTCTATCCACCATCTTGCCAATCCCACAAACATTGATTAATATAGTGTTTCTTTCCCAATTGTTTATTTGGAGCTATCCACATTAACAATAACAACAACAACAATTAGGGTCATACTTGGTTAGTATTTGGATGAAAGCATATTAGAAAGTCTCAGATTCTAGTCTAGACTGTGAAGTTGAAGTCTTACTATGGCAAAAGACTTTTGTATGGTTGAGGAGATAGGATGGAAATGTCCATGAAGCTATGAAGTTAACTTGCATTTGCTTTTAATATAAAGAAGTGTTTATCTGTTTAGAAAAGCAAATACGGTGTCTTCTACTTGTTGCTGTTCAGTCACTAAATCATGTCTGACTCTTGCAACCGCATGGACCACAGCATGCCAGGCACCCCCATCCTCCACTGTCTTCCACAGTTTGCCAAAATTCGTGTTCATTGCATCAATGACTCTAATCTAACCATCTCATCCTCTGCTGTCCCCTTCTCCTTTTGCCTTCAATCTGTCCCAACGTCAGGATCTTCTCCAAGGGTTTGAGCTACAGCTTTGGTATCTATCCTTCCAAGGAACAATCAGAGTTTATTTCCTTTAGGATCGGCTGATTTGATCTCCTTGCAGTCCAAGAGATTCTCAAGAATCATCCCTAACATAGTCTCCGGGATACAGAGCAGAGATTCACGTCTGGTTCCAAACAGAGACAATATCTCACCTGGCCGGGTAGGACATCTTGACTAAGAATGTTCTGGATAAGAATAAAATGAGACCCCAAATCTTCAGAATTCAATAGTGTAATTTATCTCTCTTTTATCTTTTAGACCTTTCTGACAATGATTTCTCCATACATACCTCTTCCAACATCAGTGTCTTCTCCAAGGAACCCTCATTTGGTGGCCAAAGGATTTTTGTTACAGCTTCGATATTTGTCCTTCCAAAGAACAATCAGGGTTGGTTTCCTTCGGGATTGACTGATCTGAACTATTTTCAATCCAAGGGAGTCTCAAGATTCCAGCACCACATCTGCTTATTTCCCTTATCTATTTTAATAATGCATCAGAGTTTCCAGCATTAAAAAAAAAAAGTGCTCTTCTTCCCAGTCCAACTGTTTACATTTTCATCCCAGAAGTTACCATTATCCATTATTAATTCATGAAATGAAGCATGAGTTGATAGCCTACCCAATTAAACCATTAAAGCTTGGAACCATATGTGGAACCGTGCATATTTTTTTTTCCTCCTTTCGGTCAAATGCTTCCTCTTCAGCCCCAATTGATATTTTCCTACTGCCTTTCCTTGCACAATGGAATATTCCAGTTCTTTTTTTTTTTTTGCAACCCGCTCATTTTGCAATGGGCTCCGGAATAAAATCTAATTAAGGAAAAATGTAATCAAACCTGAGAAAGCTGGCAAGGGAGAAAGAGAAAGATGGAGGAAAGGGAGTGAACAGGATTAGTTTCATTTTATCAACTCCAAGGCAGCCAGAGTGGTTTCAATGAAAATAAATGAAGAATTCCATCATCTCTCTTTGTAGAATTATTTAACCAACAGACTTTCTGCTGAATGATTTGTGATGGGTTTACACAGTGGAAGCTAAGTGAGATATATCTAGTCTGCCAAATCCTGGTATTCCTGTGGGTTTCGGATTTAGCACAACAGACCCCCGTTCATTATCTCCGTGTTACAGATAATGGATAATAAAATATCTTACCGTACCCAGAGGAGATCCTCATCGAGTCCAAAAATACTCCGATTATACAGGATGCGACTAAGACCTTTTGATTCTTTACGCCTATTTTCCCCCCCAAAAAAATGGTTTTAAATTAAAATAAAATAAATTTAAGGTTTCTGAATGCAATAACCATTCGATGTATATAGCCTTGAATCCTTTCAATGCATAAATGTGGCTTTTTTATAGCATCATCCCTTTATACACTAGTCCCTAGTTCTCCCAAATAGGTTTTAATTCTTTCTTAACTATAAATTTTAATTCAGTCCCATAACAACATTCATCTATTCTAAAGGAAAAGACCTTTGTGGCCTTGCCAAAGACTGAAAATTCGATTTTCCCTAAGACTAGTGGAGTCCTATATCTGAGTTCTTGTGTTGTGAGTTAATTAAGCATGACCAAGTTAAGTGTGACCAGATGAGTTAGTTATGCAATAACTAAGTGTCTTGGTCATTTTATTACCATTAACTTGATAGTATTTATTTTGTTTTGATTGTAGGGTTTTTGTTACTTATTATATTTCTATTGTGTTATTGAGTGGCGTGGTGGCCCTAGAGTTGAAAATACTTGCCTCCCACTTGGAAGGTTGAGAGTTCAATTCTAGGCAGTGACAGATGTTATGTTCCTCTATCAGGGCATAAAAAGAACATTTCTGCTGTGAACTCTACATAGGCATCAGGAAGAACATAAGGCCAGTAAACGCTCAGCTCCATTCAGTTGCTCTCACTCTCAAATCAAAGGATTACAGGGCCATAAAAAGGGGAAAAAATATTGTGTGATTGATTGTTAGCCCTGCAAAATTATTTTCTAAGAAGTGAGTGGCCATATACATTTTCTAAAGCAAACAGGTAAATAATTTTGTTCCCCAATATTGGGATTCGGAGTGATATTTATACACATTTTGTGCTTTTTTTAGTCACACTGTTAATTTGTGATTAAAATCCAGTCTAGAACTAAGAAACAAACCTAGAACAGAGGATAAATTTCCTAACAGTGAGAACAATTCATTAGTAGAACTATTTTCCTGGGCTCCAAGATCACGGCAGATGGGGACTACAGCCAAGAAATCAAAAGATAGTGGCTCCTGGGGAGGAAAGCCATGGCAAAGGTAGACAACATACTAAAAAGCAGAGACATCACCCTGCCAACAAAAGTGCGTATAGTGAAGGCTATGATTTTCCTAGTTGCAATGTATGGCTGTGAAAGCTGGACCATAAGGAAGGCTGAGTGCCAAAGAATTGACGCCTTTGAACTATGGTGTTGGAGAAGACTCCTGCGAGTCCCTTGGACTGCAAGGACACCAAACAAGACAGTCCTAGAGGAGATCAACCCTGACTGCTCATTAGAAGGCCAGATCCTGAAGATGAAACTCAAATACTTTGACCACCTAATGAGAAGGAAGGACTCACTGGAGAAGAGCCTAATGCTGGGAGCGATTAAGGGCAAAAGAAGAAGGAAGGGGATGGCAGAGATTGAGGGGGCTGGATGGAGTCACTGAAGCAGTTGTCATGAGCTTAAGTGGACTCCAGGGGATGGTAGAGGACAGGAAGGCTTAGAGGAACATTGTCCATGGGGTTGTGATGGGTAGGACATGACTTTGCAACTAACATCAACAAGAACTACTTGCCTCCAGAAGCTAAGGGTGCTCCAACACTGGAACTTTTTAAAGAAGATATTGGCCAAACATTTGTCTGAAAAAGTAGAAGGTATATGAGCAGGGGTTGGAGTAGAAGACTCTTTCCAACTCTGTTTTTCTTTTATTCAATCTGTTTTATTTATCAGGTGCCTCTTCTTCCAATCACATAGAATAAGGGAGGGATAAAATACATCAACCAGCAATTGGTGGTGACATCTGGAGACCTTCTCTGGGATCAGCAGTTAAGGAGGGCTGATCTTCATTAATACTTCAATAGAAGATTGGCAGGGAATTAAAGAATCTAAGCCAAATGGAACCTGTCTCGTAAAGGAAAGTAATACTCCTAGAAAAAAGACAATAGAAAGCAGCTTCTCTATTTTGACCCAAGAAATATGATGTCCATTTGTCACCAAGTGCGATCAGAAGAGCTCTTATCTTTATGGCCAAAAGTCCATGCAAGAAAAGAGAAGTTAACACTAAGGATGAGAAACCTATGTATCTGTAGCACCCGAAATGGCCAGTTTTCAGGGCTTGACAGAAATGCATTTGCAAACCATCTGTATGAGAGTCAGCTAGTGTTTCTCAATCTTTGCAAATAATAGATCCATCACAAGCAAAAACTCCAAGGCAGGTGGATTCCTCATAACTTTATTGGAAATTGTCATATTGGCACGTATCTGGTGAAAACCAACTCTGAGGGGGCCCTTGATTTTCACCTAATTAAGTTAAAAGTTTTCCTCTCAGCCCCAAACGACAGTCACACAGTCAAACTCCTCCTTCCTCCAGCCAAGTATGAGAAAGTCCTTGGTTCCCAAGAGAAAGCATTTTGTTTTGACTGCACAACTCCAGCTATCTCTAAGTCCCCACCCTCCATCCCTCGCTCCCATGTGGCAGCCCAGGAGCCTCAAGATGGCTTCAGCCAGATCATCTACAGCTTTTAACAGCAGCTTGAAAATGTGTGGACTTCAGTTCCCAGAATTCTCTTGCCAGTATGTTGGCTGGAGATGTCTGGAAGTTGAAGTCCACCACATTTTTTTTTAAAAAGTTGCCAAGGTTGAGAAATACTGGATGAAACAATTAAGATGTACCTGCAACTAAACTGCATGCAAGGATAACTCAGAAATTATAGAATGGCCCAGAGGGAGAATGAGGAAGGAATTCAAAATATGGCACTAATTAGGCATGCCTATAAATTATTGTGCCTCTCGGTATGCAGGAAAGGAAAAAAAATCTGGATTCTGACAGCCACTCACCACAAAAGAAAAGCTTCAGGTTTCTCAAATATCAACTCTTAGACAAATGAAGTATTCTGCCACCCATAAGCCAAAAGTCTCTAAAATGGACCAAGAGCGGGTCCAGAAGTACTTCATGAGAAAAGTCTTGCACTCTTCTGTACGCAATAGAATTCCCTACGTTACTAGGCTCGAAATTCTCAGTTTGGATAATTTAGAACTGTTCCACTTGTGGCCAGACCTAGGCATTGCATATAAAATTATATGCACTAATATTTTACCTGTAAATGACTTTTTCTTTTTCAATCGCAATCACAGGTGTGCTAACAACCGCTTTAAACTTAATGTAAATCATTCCAAACTAGACTGTAAGAAATATGACTTTTGTAATAGAGTTGCCAAAGTCTGAAATGCCCTACCTGATTCAGTTGTATCTGCTACAAACTTTCATATTTTCAGTTGCAAACTGACTTCCACGGAGCTTACACCATACCTCAGTGGACAGTAGGGGGGGGGGCGCATAAGTGCACTAATGTGCCTATCATCCCTGTCATTGTATTTTATTTTTCTTACTTTTGTATCCGTTTTTCCTGTTACTGTTTGACAAATTGTAATAAATAAATAAAACAAATAAAGAGGACGAACGTCCTTTGATCTGAAAACAATATTCAAAAGATCCAACAGGTAATGCTTTGACTAAAAAATAAAAAAAAATGCTTTAGAAACAATGTATTTCTAATTCTGTATTAGCATTAGCTGTCAGGTGCAAATAACGAGAAACAGGAGTTGAGTTCAAAGCACTAAGTTTATTTTTGCCACCTATAAACAAGAATCCAATGGTCCAAGCTAAACTGGCACTAGATAAGGATCAACAGAATTCATGAGGAGCTGGTCTCCCATGGTTGTACAATGATTCCAAACTAATGTCACATTTAACTCCACCCTCCTGTTTAGCTGTTCAATGTTTTCCGATCTCAGAAACTGAGCAGGTTGGAAGCTCATTAGTATTAGAATGGGAGACTCCCAAGAAGTATCAGAGGTGTGGTCTACATTAGGACATTTCCCAGAAAGTAACACTATTGTTATCACTCTACTGTCACTACACTATCAATATTGTTGCCTGACAAACTACATAGATTTGTCATCAAAGGCCATCAGGAATCATAGTCATAGAGAGATTTTGTGTTTTCTGCTACTTTGTATAATATGGTAAGGAGGTCAAGATATTTTGGACTTTTGAATCCAACATGACAGAAATAATATTTATTTTGGAAAGACAATCCAGTTTTCAGAGTTCATTTCCAGGTCCAAATCATCCCCTCCTACCCGTTTCAGACAGCCCAACATCAGAAGAAATCAAGTAGTAGGCTGCAAGGTGTTAATAACAAGAGAGTGTGTGTCATGTCACCAGATTTTCAGGGCGAGCAACTTCTTGAATGTTGCAGATTTTTTTTCCCCCATAGGAAGTGTGTATCTGCAATATCTAAAATGTTGTTTTCCTTGGAAAACTAGTAACATGACACATTCTCTCTTCTTATTTAGAGTGAAAACAAATTCCTGCATTTTCTTTTCATGTCTTTATTGTTGAGATTGGCAAAGACATTCAGACACATAAAATCAAATTATCCTGTACCTCAGTGGTGGAATTCAATTTTTTTACTACCAATTCTGTGGGCGTGGCTTGGTGGGCATGGCTGGGGGAGTCATGTGACTGGGTAGGCAATTTCTGTAAGCAGGGCAATAAAGATGAGGCTAGAAACAACACCAGGATGTTTCTTTCCTGCCTTCCTTACAAGATTAACCCTGTAAAGTGGCAAAGAAACAAAAGGAGATTTCTTCTAACAACCGGTTCTCCGAACTACTTAGAAAATTGATGACCAGTTCTAGTGAACCTGCTAGAACCTGCTGAATTTCACCTCTTCTGCTATCCCTAAAGTACCTAAACAACAGATCAGATGATAATGGTGCTATTTTGGGTTCAAGCGTCTTCCAACCTCGCAATGGCCTTCTAGAAGTTAGTGAAGATCATCCTTTTTGAAGGGGAAAGACTATGCACCATCTAGAACTGGATTGTAATAGCCTGTGGTCCATTTAGTTGGTGTTGTATGAAACACTGTTCTTCTTGTTTGTTTGATATATGAATTGGCATGCAGTCATTCTGTCATGTAGATGTTTTAGTCTGACAAATCTGACTGCATAGAGATGTCCTTGTTGAGAAGGTGTTAATGATGAGGATGACGATGTCAAGATGTTTGAGGAGAAAGAACTCAAGAGCCTGCAAAACATGGCCAACAAAGAGCAGATGGATGGTTCCTTCTCATCTGGTAAAAGAACAGTTAGCCCTCCAGATAAGCAGGGACAAAGAAATCCAAATGATTCATGGAGATCTTGCCTTAATGGAATCAAATGCATGCAGAAGTGTGCGAAAGAGAGTCCTGCTTATTCAGTTTCCAAATTCTGAATCTTAACCCTTTCTCTGGCATTAAATATGAGTAATGGCATATGGTATAAATCTTGACTCCTTGGCTGTGCATTAGTGTTGAGGGACTTGATAGATGTTCTCGGGACTTTATCTGCTGGCGAGCTGTTAGCGTGCAAGATGATGATCTTCTGGTATTGCCAATGTGCGCAACTCAAAGTGACTCGATCTTGACAGGCCTCCCCTTTTTAGCTGCTGATTTGTATTTAAAAGCTCCATGATGGAAACAGAGGAAACGGAGACAATCGCTCTGCTTGGCAAATGATCATACATTATTGATTTTTATTTCCCTGTGATTCTCTTTTAGCCTTGTGCTCTCATGACAGAAAAATCAAATCTCCCTTTTCACCCTTGACTGCAAAATGTTTAGTAATAGTTCCAGGTGAATAATGGGAAGCAAAGAAATATATATAGTTTGGAATAAACATAAGCCAAGGTAAAGAGTTTGTCAATGCTGCAAGCTATATTTGTCCTCCTTGTTGAGATACTTTCTGAATTCAATGGAACACTTACTCTGTGGCTGTGTATTCAGGGTTATAATTCCATAATCCCAGGCCTGGGGTTAATCTTGGGACAGCCAACAGGATTTGATTAGTGCTAAACACACTTTCAAATAAACAAAGCAAGGAATTTGGGAGATCAAAGAGATGCTGAAGGCCACCTACTCATGGACCTATTGAGTCCAAACTTGATGGTTCACATTCTCTAACCAGTGCTTATGTAACCTAGTTGACATGGACACAATCAGTGGGGATGAATACGTGAGTGTATGCAATGGTGGGACGCAACTGGTTTTACTACTAGTTCGGTGCTACCGCACGACTTCTAAACTGCAAGTTTTGGATTTACCAGAGGCATCAAGGGTGAGTAGGAAGGCTGAGGAGGAGCACAAAACAGGTGTTCCGCATGATTCAGCTGAAAGAAAGAAAGAAAAAAAAGGGGATATAGGACAGGATAGGGCAGGGGCAGATGGGCAGGGCCAAACACACAATGCCACTACTGGTTCACTAGAATCGGTGCGACCAGGCTGAATACCGCCACTGAGTATATGAGAGAGCAAATGTGGAGTCTTTGCTGCTTTAACTTGGTTGTTTTCTTGCAAATGTTTCATTACCCAGCTAGACAACATCGTCAGTGCTATCTAGCAAAACAGCCAAGCTCAGAGAGCACCAAGGTTGAACCCCTCAGTTCAACCCTGAGCTACAACTATACCCTTCTATTCAAGTAGATGTATATGGTAACCAGTACTCAATCTCGCTGCATACATGTTGTGCACTGTCAATAAAGGATTGAATTGATAAGGTTCACGCAGAACCTGACATGGTCCTGCCATATCAACACCACAGTGAAAAAGGCTCGGCAGCGTCTCTACCACCTCAGACGTCTGAGGGACTTTACATTGGCCCCCAAAGTACTCAGGAAGTTCTACTCCTGCACCATAGAGAGCAGGAAACATCACAACCTGGTTTGGGAACAGCACCATGCAGGACAGACGAACCTTACAGAGGGTGGTGCATTCAGCTGAGTGTATCACCCACACCAAGCTCCTTGAACTGCATGCTATCTACAACAAGTGATGCCTGTACACAGCCAGGAAGATAGCAAAAGACCCCAACCACCCCAACAATGGACTGTTCTCCATGATGAGGTCAGGGAAGCACTTTTGCTCCCTGGAAGCCAAAACAGAAAGACTGAAAAGAAGGTTCTTCCCACAAGCAGTTTGATCTCTAAACCACTGCACATGAAATGGTCCTTGCAGCCATAATAGTCATTGTATTTTGTCATTGTAATTGTATTTGTACTTTGTATTTTGTATTGTATCTGACATTATCCCCTATCCCTTATCCCTTATCCCTTATTTCCTCTCCTCTCTATCCAACCTACTCTCCATACTTTCTACGGTCTACTCTCTTGTTTTCCTAAATCCTAAGGTCGGGCAATCGTCTAAGCATTTCACTACACACCGTACTATGTATGACGGTGTATGTGACAAATAAAATTTGAATTTGAATTTGAAGGTTTTGCTATGACTTTGAATCCATCAATTCTTTGCGTATTCCATCGGAAACTTGAATAAGTGAGCCTGCGTGCATATATAACACTTGCTACCAATATGATATGGAAAGAAAGCACAAATATCTACAAGGGGAAAATGTATCTTGCTTGTCTCGTCTTTCCTGACAGTAAACTATTTCCTCCTCAGATAAACTAGATAATATTCCTTGCTTTACCAATGGTAGATTTTTATTAGCCAAAATAAATCCCCCTTCTTTTTATCTTGGCTTGCAAATCATTGTGCGTGACAAAATATTCATTCAGAGTTTTACTACGAGTCCGTGGCAGCGCTGAGGAGCAGGGTAAATAAGTTTTTTCCTATAAAAAGGCAGATGCAACTGTTTCCCATTTGTCATCCTGTTCAGGTTCACTCCATCTAGGCAGCAGTTTACTCAATGGACCTGTGTTGTCCTTAGTTTTCCTTGATCATCTGTCGATCTGGGCTGGTTTAATAAAGTGGTAAATCTTACAGCTGGCATTTTGGCAAGCAAAGGTCACCAAAGGTGGGAGACCCATTATGGTGAACAATAACTAGTTCAGACACTTTATTTATCTAGGTTCTCCCAGGGCCAATAGGTTTTCCCAGCTGTGCTTCATCAGCTGTTGTTATAATTCATTTCCTCTCTTTCTCTTTGCAAGTGGCGGGGGAGGGGAAAGTAAATCTTGCCATAGCAGCTCACATTGTTCCTAGAGGCAAGGGATTGCATGTGCCCAACATCTAATAAATAAACAGGGCATATGGGTTGGCATTGGATGATCGTTTATAATGACCACCCCTTATATATGACTACAGAGCTACAGAATCCATCACTTTAATGGCTGAGCCCTGCTGTTAAGTTCAGCTTTCCATTACACAGGAGATGCCATTCCGAACAAATGCCAAGGCTACCATTGCTGACGGTAAGAGGATTACTGGCAATGCTTAGAAAGAATAACAGAAGAACAAAGTTGGAAGAGACTTTGGAGGTCTTCTAGCCCAACCCCCTGCTCAAGCAGAGACCCTGTACCATTTCAGACAAATGACTGACCAGTCTTTCTAAAAAGGTTCCAGTGATGGAGCACTCACAACTTCTGAAGGCAAGCTGTTCCACTGGTTGATTGTTCTCACTGTCAGTAAATTTCTCCTTGGTTCTAGGTTGCTTGCCTCCTTGGTTAGTTTTCATCCATTGCTTCTTGTCCGTTCGAAGTCTTTTGAAAAATTGGTTGAACACACACACACACACGTCTACTTTGTGGCAGCCCCTCAAATATTGGAACACAACAAGGATGGCGGTATTCAATGTATAATCTGCACCACAATTTTCACCCATTTTTAAGGAGTGGAAATGTGCGTCTTATACACCGAAAAATGCAGTATTTATTTATTTAGCTATATTAGCCTCTGCTCCAACTCAATGATCATTTCTTAAAACGTATTAGCAGAAAAGTTTGAGAGTGCACTTTTCAGATTTCTGGAATAGCTTCCATTTTTTGTCTCTCTCTACCTGAAATGCAGTTGCTTCTTATCTTTCTCTTTCCTACATCAAGGAAATAAATTGGCTCAGCTGTCCAGCTCTCACACTGTGTTGACTTTTAACACATGTTCGTTTCTCCTTTCCCTTGACATATTGAAATGAATCAAACGATGCATCCCGGCTGTCAAGAAAGGGATGCTGTTAGTAAAAGAGCAAAACACAAAGTTCATGTTAGGAAATGTTTGGCAGGAACCCTAAAATCGGCCAGACTCGGCTCCAAAAGTGAACTAAAGCACATTTCGTAGGTTCAGAGCAGATTAAATTTGGCAGGCGGGAAGGGCAGGAGAAAATACAGGTAGTCTTTGACTCATAACAGTTTGTTTAGTGACCGTTCAAAATTACAGCAGCGTAAAGGAGAAGAATGGTCCTAAGTCACTTTTTTTCGTCGTAACTTTGCATGGTCACCAAATGAACTCTTAGGACTACCTGTATCGAATCTGGTATGCTTTCCAGAAGGCTGACTGAATTCACACGCATTCTCAGTGCAATAGAAAGTGTTTTCTATTGTCAAAAGAAAGTCTATAAAAGTCACCACTTCCAAAGTGTTATTATGTATGTATTTAGTGTATGATGCGGATGATGAGAACATGGCAAAAAACAAAGAAGTTCAAAAGCGTAATTGCGTAGCTACTGTCCCTTTGATTGATGTGACTGTCTTGTTGTGATCGTCATGCTCTCCAATAAACTTCATCTGTTTCCAGTGCTTGTCCTGTGACCTTTGCAAGAGCCAGCCTGGATCGAACCAGATTTTTCTTCCAACAGATATGAACCTGCAATTTTGTCTCATAACCTCTCCTTCCATCTCTATGGCCTTTCAATTTCCATGTCCACTTGGAAATACAGTTGTCAAAGCTTGCTCACCCCTGTCTTAGATGGGGGAGGGGAAACTTTGATAGTCATCCTACACAGTTTTTGGGATGCAGGCTTTTTTTTTTTTTTTAAAAAAAAGCAAAGCTCACTTGTGGAGAAACATTTACAGCGTAACGTTCGGACAGGTCATTTCTGTCAGGCGCAAAGAATCCAGACCATTTGTTACATTGCAGCATAGAAGATTTATTTGAGATACTTCAGGAGGAGTTGAAGCCCTTGCGGGAATGCAATGGTTCTAAGCTAAGAACAGGCTTGACTCTGCCCGCCCACCCCAGCTCTGCCTGCTCTTCTCCTACAATTTCTCCTCAATGCAAGCAAGACAGAGCTAATAGTGGACTACAGTACAAAGCAGAAAAGAACATACCAAACCCCCATAACCAACAATAGCCCAGTGGAGAGGGTGGACTGCTTCAAATACCTAGGCATCCACATCTCGCAAACCCTAACATGGTCAAAACACATCGACATCATGGTGAGAAAGGCCCGGCAACGCCTATACCATCTCAGACGACTGAAAGACTTCAGACTGCCCACAGCAGTGCTCTGAAACTTCTACTCCTGTATAGTAGAAAGCATCCT
>JAEANM010018266.1:0-12695 GCA_017656035.1 Myanophis thanlyinensis | reverse complement strand
AATTCCTGAGCCAGCCAAGCTGGCTCAGGAATTCTGGGAGTTGAAGTCCACAAGTCATGAAGGAGCTGTAATTGCCCACCCCATATACTACATGGGCTTGTTCTCATGTTGTTTCAAAGCAAGTGCTGAACTCTTGCCTCACTCTAGTCCAGATCTGACTGCAAAATAAGATCTGTTCCTTCTTCTTATTGATTAAATCAAAGCTTTGGATAATGTCCGTCTCTCTTGTTCTGATTTTTGCCATTTCATTTTGTAAGATTACAAAAGCCATAGAGAGTAATTCAAAGAAAAAGCACCTTATCAATTTGTTACTGATCAGCAAAGCATTTTGTTACAATATAAGGTGTTCCCAAGGAATGAGTTCAGCTTTGCAATGGAGAATAACAGCTATGTGCCTTTTTTTTCTTCTTCTAGAAATGAATTTGCACTTATCTAACTCAAGCAGCATGTCAAATCAAGAAGATCTTGCTTCCCTCCCCTGTGATAATTATTTGTACAAAATTGTAGGCTTAGTGTAATAAAAATAAATGCAATAAAAATAAAGCAAAAAATCCTGTCTCTCAGTGTGCTATGCTTTGTTAATTTCCATACAACAGAAAGCATCTTGTATGTGAGAATAATATGTAACCATTATTTGATCTGTCATTCATAGACTCTTGAGACAGTGCAGGCCATCTGAAGTAAATGTAACAAATGAAATTCTAAAGTTAATGGAATTTCCCTTTGTCTCCTACAGAGAGATGGAAACCTTTATGGTGGAAGGTCCTCATTGATTTGTCAAACAACTGAAGCTGCTAAATTCAAGTTATTGGTAGATGTGATACTACCAGGTTTGGTTGGTGTTAGGAACAGCCTATATTAACATTTGATCTTGTCTACATATGTGCATTAATCCTGTAATGCCATATTACCTAAAGCTTCCTAAATATCCAAATATTTTTGCCTTTCACACGCTGTACATGCCTGCAATATCATGGCACAAATACTAATAGGTGGAATTTCCATTTGTCCTCTTACAGATGTCTGTGCATCTCTCTCTCTCTCTCCCCCTCTCTCCCTCCCTCTCCTTGTCTCTGTTCATATGCTGAACAGAACATTCATTGAATAAAATGGGATAGAAAAATACTCTATGGTAGTGTACAAATAGTCCTCAACTTGCAACCTTTTGTTTAGCCACAGTTCAAAGCTACAATGGCACTGAAATTAGAATAGAATAACTATTGGAAGTTATTCCAATATAACTTCCAAAATTGGAAGGGACCTTGGAGGTCTTCTAGTCCAATCCCCTGTTCAGGGAGGAAACATTATCCAATTTCAGACAAATTGGTTGTCCAATCTCTTCTTAAAATTTTCCAGTGTTGGAGCATTGATAACTTCTGGAGGCAAGTTTTTCCACTGATTAACTGTCCAACTGTCAGGAAATTTCTCCTTAGTACTAAGTTGCTTTTCTCCTTGATTATCTCCATTGCTTCTTGTTCTGCCCTCAAGTGCTTTGGAGAATAGCTCTTCTTTGTGGCAGCCCCTGAGATATTGGAACACTGATATCATGTCACCTCTCGTCCTTCTTTTTATCAAACTAGACATACCTAGTTCCAGCAACCGTTCTTTATGTGTTTTAGCCTCCAGTCTCCTGATCATCTTTGTTGCTCTTCTCTGCATTGTTTCTAGAGTCTCAACATCTTTTTTTTTACATCATTGTGACCAAAGAGCCTTATAATCAGTAACCATTCTTATGACCATCAGACTATTCCCACATGATCAAAATTCAATCACTTGCCAACCAGCTTGTATTTACAAGGGTTGCAGCATCCTGGGATCATGTAAACATCATTTGCAACCTGCCTAGTTGACTTCCAACAAGTAAAGTCAATAGAGGAAGCCAAATTTGCTTAATCATCACATGATTCCCTCAACAACTCAACTCAACTCAAAATCAAATCAAATTTTATTTGTCATATACACAGTCATACATGGTACAAGAATGCAGTGAAATGCATATGTGACCATTCACGACCATAAGTAGTAGGGCAAGAGATAGTTTAGATAGGGTAGGAGAATAAGTTAGGAGTGAGGTAGTTTATGGGAATTCTGTTAGTCCTGGTTGTTATGGTTTATAGTTTAGGGTCCATATTGCCTGTGAGAAGAAGCTTCTTTTAGTCTCTCTTTTTTGGCTTTTAGGGAATGGAAACGGTTTCCTGTCCACATCATGGTGAACAGTGTGTTGTTGGGGTGGCTGGAGTCCTTCATTATCTTCCTGGCTGTAGTTTGGCATCATCTGTTGTAGATAGAGTGCAGTTCAGGGAGCTTGGTGCAGATGATGCACTCTGCTATGCGCACCACCCTCTGTAGGGCTTGCCTGTCCTGCATGGTGATGTTTCCCAACCAGGTAGTGATGTTGCCCATCAGGATGCTTTCTACTGTGCAGGAGTAGAAGTTCCTGAGCAGTTTGGGGGGGCAGTCTGAAGTCTCTCAGATGTCTGAAATGGTATAGATGTTGCCGGGCCTTTCTCACCAAGATGTCGATGTGTTGAGTCCATGACAGGTTCTGTGAGATGTGGACACCTAGGTATTTAAAGCAGTCCACTCTCTCCACTGGGCTCTTGCTGATGACAGGGGTCTGGTATGTCCTTTTCTGCTTTGTGCTAAAGTCCACTATCAGCTCCTTTGTCTTGTTGACATTAAGAAGGAGGTTGTTTTTTCTGACACCAGTTCTCCAGGTTTCTGATCTCATCTAGGTAGGCCGTTTCATTGTTATCAGAGATCAGGCTTACCACAACAGTGCTGTCAGCAAACTTGATGATGGTGGTGGAATCTGTAGTGGCCATGCAGTCATGTGTGTATAAGGAGTATAGCAGTGGGTTCATAATGTAGCCCTGGGGAGCTCCAATGTTGAGGGTGAGTGAGGTGAGTGAGCTTGAGACAACTGCAGTGATTTGCCTTAGCAAAAGGACTGTAAAATTGAGTTTCACTCACTAAACAATTACCTTGCTTAGCAATGAAAAGTCTTCTCCTGAATTGTGATCATAAATTGAGGAACTGTTCTATACACCACCAGATTGTGCTACAAACTCAAGGTATGCCTTGCAGTTAAAAGCCCTTGCAAATCTTGGGCAATGGGCAAAGGCAGGGTAGTACAAGGCAACTTGACACTTGACATTTCAACTCATTAAACAACTTAATATTACATTTTTAAACCAAATTATTGTTTGCTGTTTTTGCTGTGGGGAATAATATTTTCATGGTTTGTCACACAGGAAATAGACAAACAAAAATCCCATCCCAGACATGATTGTTGTCCATTGCTAGTGTTGTTTCTGGAATATAAAATACGTTTCAAGTTCTGTTCCATAAAAATTCAACTGGAACATCCCAACATACTGTTTTATATCTGTATTTCTCAATCTTGGCAACTTGAAGATGTGTGGACTTCAGCTCCCAGAATTCTCCAGCTAGCATGCTGGCTGGAGAATTCTGGGAGTCCATCCACTCGTTTTCAAGGTGCCAAGATCAACATACACTGTTCTAGATGGACAGTTTTGTTCTGGCTTTGAAAGAAAATATCTTTCTTTCACTGTTTAGGTTTCATAGCAATCTAAGTCTCCAGCAATTGAGAGGTATCATATCTCTTGAACTTCTGCAAAATATACAATAGATGTATTTATTCTGTTCTATCATTGCACTATAAAAAGGTCAGCCACCCTGAAAACCAAACAGGAACTGTTGAGTGGCATCTGAAATTTTAAAGAGCAATTGTGTGCTTTCAATTTCCATACTTAGACTGCTTAAATGAGCATTTGTAATGTCTTCCAGATCTTTTGGACTGCAAATTGGACTGATTTTGGATCAGTTTTGATTTGGCTAGTGGGGTCATTCCAGAGATGATGGCAGTTGTAGTTCAGAACATTTGGAAAGCAATAGAGTGCTTTTTTCTGGAACACAGACCATGTAACATATATATATAATAGAGAAATAGTTTGCTTTCCAATGCTATACCAGAACACTACTGAAATGATTACTAGAGATTTATCTGTGCATAAAAATCTTGATTCCTAAAGAATTGTAATTAAAATATAAATGTTTCAGAGAGTTGGTTACATTTCATGGTTAGTGCTCCTCCTGACCTTGGCAATTTATATGCATTTCCACAGTGGTGTTTTTCCCATTCCAATTTATTTCTGTTTCTATGACTACAGACTGAAATTCAATCAGCCCCCTCAAAACTAGATATTTTCATTGACCATATCAATCAAAATGGTTGCATAACACAATTAAACAATGTTTTAAAAGTTGGTTGACAGCGAAGATTTCAGAATTTTCCTGTTAAGTGATAGCTTTGATACCTTTTTATCCTCTCACTTCTGCAGGATGAAAATTCGTATTTGGTATTACTGGCCAGGTAGCAAGAGGGATTCGTGACACATTAAATACAGATGAATGTGATATAGACTTGTTGATATAGTTATTAACCTCTGTGACATTTCACTTTTAATCTTATTGTCAGGGTTTTTTTAAGAAGAAGAAAATCACAAGCAAAACTCATTCCTGGTGATAACTCACCCCAAGCTTGCTTTAAATAACTATTTCAAATCACTAACAGAAATATTAAAAAAAAGAAGTAAAATAAAGTTCAAACTATTGGAACCATTAAATCTAATGGAAGAAAGTTAAAGATATGTTTAACTCTTACTGAACTAAGGAGTTTTACAAATGTTTAACATTTATTTTGATTACTATTTCAAGTGATTTTGTATGTCATGACACATGCCTGGCCAGTTCGAATGGATTGCAATATTTTGTTTCCTCATTTGTTCTTTCTCCCCAAACAAGGTAATCTACAGAATTGCCTATACTGTATATGCCTATATTTTTAAGCCAAAACATTTCCTGGAAAAAAATGTTCCTTCTTCTTAAATGAATCCAAGTTCAGAGAATTATTGTCTAGGTTCTGAATGACGAACCCAAGCAAACCAGTGAGTCGAGGCAATCAGATTGTCAGGGTTCCACACAACATCACCAATCCAATCAGAATTCCAGAGAAGCAAAGTCCAAAGAACAAGATTTTATTGAAGACATTGTTCTGGTACGGTCTGTTGAAATCCCGAATCTAAAGCTTCCAGGATTTCTCCTCCCAAGTCAAACTTAATTCCACTCCATTAATTATCACATGTTAATTACTGTCCAACCATTTCAAAAAGGAGTCCAACAACTTCTGAAGACACTTCCCATTCCAGGTGCAAAGCGACAAAAAGAAATTCTCATGAGAACTAAAATTAAAGAATGAAAACAAGATAAATAGTTGCCGTTTCTACCTCCCCCCTTCGCCCTTTCAGCAACCTTGCAACAGAAACGTGTAAATGTGTCAAGATCTACATGGCCTGAATTTTACTGTATAAAATGGCCTGCATAATATAAAATACCCCCATACATAAATGTCCTTTTGGATCTTGACACAGATATCTTTAAGCATAACTTTATTGAGTACACCATTTTATCATGCATGAAGCAAAACAAACTCCAGTTAGGTCCCATAGTTTTTGCCTAATTAAAGAATTAGTTCTTTCTTCCCCTTTTTTGTCCAGATCACGTTGGCCAATTAGGTGTTCTGAAGTCTCTATAACAATTCCCTCAAGTCCTTGCCAAACATTTGTTGAGATGACCTTGGTTCTCATTCTTGTCTGGGCTAGAATTCCAAACCTTTCCCTTCCCACAAGCTGAGAAACAAAAAAAAAAAAAAAGAAAGATGGCTGTGACAGCATAGTCTCATTTTGAAGTTGACAACTATGTCAAACAAAATTATTTTTTGAAATCTCCAGTAATCTTAACTTAAACATGATTTTACATGAGCTTTTAAACATGATCTTAAATTCATAAAAAAAACTTATGGATAAAGAATAAAAAGCAACCATAAATGTTCTGGGTTAAAGCATGCTATGAACTGAAGACATAATTATACCAGCTTCTTGTTTGTAATTTGGCTGTATTTTGAAATGTTTGCGTAAACGAATTCCCAACTTCCTGCATCATGGCTGAACGTCCTGCCTCAGCACACTCTTAATGACAGAAGCAGACATTTGGGGTTTAAATCTACCAGCTTGAAAATCAAAGATGCCAGCCCCCATTATTCACTGTTGGCACTCAGTTAACACAACACAAATCATTGCTGGTCTACTCAGTGCATTCCCTGGTTATTGCAAAGCCCATACTTCTGTTTGGTGAAACAGATTGCGGAACTGGAAAAAGGGCAGATTTTTGCAAACACAACATTGATTATGTATCTACATTTAATACAGATTATATTCCCATTTAGTAACAACTATGCAGTTCTGCCAAAAAAAGGGGGGGAAAGCTTTATCTTGCAATTACATGTGTTGACAATGGTGAATATTGTGTTTGCACAACACTGGAAGAATGGGGATACACCTAAAGATGAGAATATAATCAAAACAATACAAGATTGTGGGAATTGGATAGACTGACATTAAAAATAAAGGACAGGAAAAAAACAGAATATTGTTTAACTGGGACTTGTTTTATCAGTGGTTAGATAATAGAAATCGAAATTAGAAGATAAAAGATCACTACTATGTATAAGTAAATGATGAAATATTAATACTATGTATAAGTAAACAATATATTATTATGATTGATTATTATTATGTATAAGTAAGGAATATATTATCATTATGATTATCATTGTTACTACCATTATTATAACATTATTGTTAACATCAGTCTGTTTAATCAAATTGACTCAGACAATACACTGTTTTAATAAGCACTTACGTTAATTAAAGAAAAAATGTATAAATAAAATACATTAAAATTGATTATGTATCTACATTTAATACAGATTATACTCCCATTTAGTAACAATTATCCAATTTTGCCAAAAAAAGGGGGGTTATCTTGCAATTGGCAAACCTGTGTCCAAACAAGTACCAAAATGATCTTTATCTGATTCATCTTTTATCATCTCTCAACATAAAGAATAAATTGCCACAAAGCTGAGATTGCATCAGATTTCAAGTATGGAATTGCTAATTCCCCCATAATTTTTTTTTGGGGGGGGTCATCCATCATGCAACATGTAGTGTGCCAATGTGAGTAAATTATTAGCCCCTAATCTCAGTAACAAGTTACATCACTTTTAGCTGTAGTAATATCAGGCAAATGCTTCTTGTAATTACAAGTCTTGTAATTATAAGTCTGTCATTCATTGTGTAAGAATTTAGAACATTCCTCCATGAAAAAAATCTTCCAACTAAGTAACACTTGAAGGTTTTCTAATATAAATTATTCATTTCAAATCCTGCCATGACATTTCTATGAAGTTTAATCAGAGCTTTGACTTACTACAGCCATTCCAGAACTATTGATTTGTTCTTTGTCATTATTTTGTTGACTTGATTGAATTTTGGAGATGACCCAAATACTCACTACTTGATCCACTAGAACATCAGTTTAGGTAATGAGTACAAGACCTAACATTCTCTTATGGATTAACTGTTACATATGACAATTTCTGTTTACTTTGGTGATGGCAAGCCATGCAGATCCTAAGGCAGCAAAGCATTCTGAACCAACATGTTATCAACTTCATGCAGTGTATAAGGCTGTTAATGTGGAATGCATTTTTCCCATATGTATTAATAGTTATGTAGCCTGAAACCATCCAATTCTATTTCATCACATCTGAAATAGTCTTTCTAGACATCTGGAGAACAATCCAGTTGCTTTTTGGCAAAGGTGAGATGAGTGTTACTATTATTCTTAAGGAGCAGTGAATTCAGTTGTATTATTCTGCCATGAACTCCATTTTAATCCTTTGCCTTTGAGTTGATGGAGTCATGAAAACTGAGTTTAATGCTATCATTTATAGGTAATTTTTCTAGTCAAAGATGATAATGGCTATTTTCCAGTGATTTCCAATTATTTATTAGAAGTGCCATCTAGGAGAACAAATTATCATCTTAATTTTCATCTGTTTTAATATGAGTTTACCACAAAGGGGGAAAGGGCCTTAAAGAAGCACATAACTCTGTAAAAGCTGAGAAAGTAGAAAGTAGTTACTCTTTTTTAAATGTTTCTGTCAGCTCCGTTACAAATGCTTTGGACTAGGTATTGTTTTCTTTATAATTTGTGGACAAATTAAACATATTATTCAGCAACATGTCTGGCATAAGATACGCACAATTTATCATAATTATTGTGTATTTTTTATACATACCTGTTGGATTTTCAAGTTAAAAACCTTATTTTGCATATAATTTTTCTTCCTGTTTTTATAGCTGTATAGTAAAAACTAAAAATGTGGGATTGAGTCCAATTTTAGTCACATCTGAAATTGTTACAACAGTATAAGTCATGACTGAGCTGCACTCATTTTACTGGGTTTGTTCCAAACTTTACTAAATCTCTCATTTTACTGGGTTTGTTCCAAACTTTACTAAATCTTGATCAGCATCCGGTGATTGTGTCAGATAATGCATAGATTATAATGCACAAATTTAACGAAACTGAAACTACCATAAATAATTATACTATAATACTATAGAGTATAATACTATAACACATCTTGATTTCTAATGTAGTCACAGGAAAAATAAATAAATTAAACAACACCGGACTTAAAATACCTGAACAATAGGAAATCAGATGCAGATAATTGTTTTCAATCCCATAGTTTTTGCAGCTACAAAGTAGAATTAGAAATATATTATTGTAAGGCTTATTGGACTCTGTTCTATACTAATAAAGTCTCATTTGAAAAAAAAGTTTCCCAGCAGTAGATCTATACAAATAATTGAGTGAATGGAATATATCCCAGATCTGTTCCTGAAGGCCACAAAACAGCAGCTTGAAAGCTTGGTGTGGTATTTTGAGTCCTTGCCCAGGTTAAAACCTCAAAATGTTTTTAATGATTTCTACTTTTGAAAAATAGATCAGTAATTTACACACAACCAGCAGCCAACCAAAGATAGACTATCTGAAAGACTGAATTAATCCTCTTGCTCAAATTAGAAATTAACTTGTGATGGGCAGATGGGATATTACATAGGCCTGAAAGAGGCTGACCTGTGTCATCCTAATAGTAGAACAGCTCCTCTCACCCACTGACTGCCATCCATCATAAAATGGAGATATCATAATACATTTGTTTAAATCCCCTAATGAGGACTATATGTCTGCAAATATAGCAAAAAATATCTTCAATTAGAAACTTGGTGACCATCAATTGAAAATTAGTAACTCTCCAAACCATCTGAACTCTTCATTTTATCTGAATTAATTTTCAATCTCTTGTCTGATTTCCACTCACCTTATTCTTTTATCAATTATTTTCTTTTAGAATAAAAAAGGCAGGTATGACTTAATTTCTTTAACAAGTAGATATGCTTACGCAAGAAAATAGCTGCACTAGATGTGGAACTAAAACCTCAAATCATTATTATTCATACTAACTTTGGAAGTCTTGCTTAGAAAGATCAGGCAAGATCTAGAAATAAAAGGCTTGGAAATTAAAAAGAAAAAAAGAAAACTACAAATTATAAGCGTTTGCAGAGAATTTGGTATTTATTCTGGAGCAACTCCAAGAAATGGGACCCAAATTAATAAATAATAATAATAGAAGAGTTTGGTGAGGTGGCAGGAGTAAAAATAAACAAAGAAAAGACCAAGATGTTGGCAAAGAATCTCACAAATAAACAGAAAAATGAACTGATTTAAAAGATGGACATGCGGACAACCAAAAAAAGTTAAATATCTGGGAATTTGGTTAACAACAAGATGTACAACCATTAAAGAAGACAATTACCTTAAATTAATACAACTAATAAAGACAGATTTGGGAAAATGGAGAAATCTACGGTTGTTGTCGGTCAGAAGGATAGCCATAACAAAAATTGAATATCTTACTGAAATCATTATTTTTATTTCAAGCAATTCCGATAAAACTAGAAAAAAAGTTTTTTTTTGAGGATTTAAACAAATTGATCTTAAAGTTTATCTGGCAAGGCAAAAAGTTTCAGTTCTGTAAGAAAACTGGCATGCGTGAGCTGAGGTTTAGAACAATTTGAATTTTGGGAATAGGAAGGGAAATGGGAAATACAGCCTGAATGTTTATGTGCATTACCTATAAATGCACACACAAATGTGCAGAGTCCAGCAGGATAATCTATTGTAATGGTAAAATAATCATTTGTGAGGGTTTTTTTTTATTTTTCTTGGTATCTACTGGTAGTGTATTGTGATATCCATTACGCTGATTTCCAGGAAGAATTCTGTGTATGACTAAGCTAACAGATGTTCGGTGTTCTCAGAGGCTGTTCACAAGCCAGAATATAAATAGCAATAGTAAGCACAAGAGAAATGTTCAATCGGAACAAATTATTAAACAAAGCTACTTTAAAATAGGCTTTGTTTTCTCTTTAATTAGATCAAAACTCTAGACATACATACACACTCCATACAGGGTATCTAAAAGCTCAATTACATGTCACAGGGTTCTTTGCAATGCAGTCCACCCACAGGATTGCGATATCACTGCACGCATCCTCTTCTTATCTCTAAAAAAAAGGTGGCTTTTCATTGGAGACCACATCAACTAGGAAGTTGAGCAACAAATCAGAACTGCCAATTCGTGTATAATGTATTCAACTGTAGATTCAGTTGAATTAAAAGAATAAGCTTACGAGAGGAAGAAACTAAAGATAGTTCAAGCAAACGATCTGGGTTGGCAGCTAGCTCAACTTCATCACTATGAATCATGATGGCTGGATAACCAACCTTTCCAGAACTTTTACAGCAATTAAAAGGAGAGATAATGGAAACCGTTCCAAACAGCCCGTCAAAAGTTAATTATAGCGCTATCTAATCTCATTCATTTTTAAATTAGTTATCCCTTATGTTTTCAGAGGTGATGGGGTGGGAAAAGGATTGTTACAGAAGGCAATTTTTGTCCCTGACAGTCTGCCAATCTTTACAGGTTTGTTTATCCATGAAAAGGCTTGTTCATTCCCAAGTATCCCGAGAGATCATATACAAATTGACAAGTTCACAAGGGAGGTAAATGCAATAGTCGCATACAAATATTAGTTTATCTGCAGTTAAACAATCGGAGGTAACATTATTATTGTTTACCTTTCTTAAACACCATCCTTCAAAAGAGGTTTGATAAAGCATATACTGTATATATAAAAAGCAAGCATTAAAGGGAGGTGGATGGGAAAAAAACTTGATCCCAAACCCCTGTACTTTTTCCCCCAAAATTGTCAGGCATTGTTTGTTTGTTTAGGTTATATCCCATCTTTCTTCTCTGGTCAGTACTCAGGAAGTATAGGTGTATATTATTGAATGTTGTCATTATTGTACAATGTGGCAAAGATAAGAACACTGAAAACGGGAATTATTTGTCATACTGTGACTGCATTATATTCTGAGCTTCTTTTAATATGCCCATATTTTCATTTTCTAGAGAAAATTACAATAGTACATTTTTAAAATTAGTTATTCTGCTTTATATACAATATAGCAATAAGGCAGTATTAATAAATAAGTAGCAAGAAAAAACTATTATTAGTTTAAGTCATTAACAAGTAATACAATGACATAAGCACCATATCAAGAACACACACATCAGTTTTGTTGTAAAATAAATAGTTCATCCCTATGGTTCTGGGTTTGTAATAAAATATGCATGGTTACCCAGCTCATCTTCTCCTAATATCTATTTTTTTCCAGATTTGACCATACAGGGTCTTAAGTATGTTCCTGTGTGATGAAGAAATACACTTCTTTTAAAACATATGAAAAATAGTTGCAGGAATTGGATATGTCTAATCTAGTAGACAGAAGGACAAGGGATGACATGACAGCAGTGTTCCAATATCTGAGCAGTGTTCCAACAAATAAGAGGGAGTCAACCTATTTTCCAAAGCAGCAGAAGCCCAGACAAGAAGCAATAGATGGAAACTAACCTCGGTTACAACCTAGAAGTAAGGAGAAATTTCCTAAAAGTGAGAACAATTAACCAGTAGAACAGCTTGCCTTCAAATGTTGTGGGTACTAAATCACTTGAGACTTTTAAGAAAAGACTGGACAGTCACTTGTCTGAAATGGTATAGGGTCTCTTGATTGAATAGGAAGTACTCTAGTCCAACTCTGTTATTCTGTATTTACAGAATTAACCTTAATAAATAGATGCTGCTGCTCAGGCTACTTAACTGTATTTTTTCTAACTCTCATTGTTACCACAAGGGTGTGGCAGAAAGCATGACAATACCACATCATTTCAATACAATTTCTACTCCTATATATAGGATGCACAGAGCAATGAAAACATAAAAGGGCAGAGTCTGCATCTTGGCATCAATTTGTTATAAGTAGGAATGGAGAGCTATGATTGGCATTCTGGCATACCTACCTGATGCTCAACTCTGTTGGTAATATTGGTAGCCAATACATTTTAAAATAAATATTTTTTTTTTAAAAAACCTTAGCACTTTGCTTACTCTGTATCTTCTCAACAAAACTGTTTTCTGGGGGTGTGCTTTTTGGAGTGTGAAGAGAATTAAGATTAGCTAAAAGACCAGGAGGGCATAAAGGATTTGTAACCTTTCGGAGAAGGGGCGTTGTATACTTACGTGATACGCTCCTTCTCGTTGAGTGAAGAGACAATCCAACGATTGGGAAATCAC
>JAEANM010018265.1:0-12695 GCA_017656035.1 Myanophis thanlyinensis | reverse complement strand
ATAATGCTTAGCTTTTCGTTGGGCTGGTTCCTGCTAGTAACTAGTTCGGTGGGCCGGATTAAAAAGCCCAACGGGCCGGATGTGGCCCATGGGCCGTAGTTTGCCCATGTCTGCATTAGATCAAATACATTAAAGAAGATACCAAGGAAAGTGGCATTTTGGAGTGTTAATTGAATCAACAATATTTCATTTGAGCAACAAAGCCAGATTGACCAGAAGATATACAGATTTACTTACACATAAAGATTAATTTATAGGCTAGTCATCTTGATTTAACAATGCATTTGACCTATATAAAGCACATGCAATGGAACCAAGCTGTGGCAGCAGTTAATTATTCAATCATATAAAGTTCTCCTTTATAGTTCCTAAAATAACCATAGTTAGCTGAATGTGAAATAAGGTAATCTATTAGGCATGAATCTGGGCCTTGAGCCATGGGCTATAGAAGAGCTATATTTTCTTAGCAGATTTCTATATCAAATATCCTGAAATAAGTTACAAAAAAATCCTACAAATCTGTAGGCTATCTAAAAGACATTGGTAGCTACATCTATATGCAAATTGTATTTCCATGTGTCAGAGCAAATCAAGTTCCAAACAAGTCATACAGTGCATTATAGATACAAAGGGTGTTAATCAATTACATACTCCGCACATATTGATTTACTCATTTTAGTGAAATATAAGTTAGAAAACAGAAGATAGAAATTAGCATGACAAGTCAAACAGTGAAAAATTGGGTGATGTGAACTGGTACTTTTCTAACTACAGTAATCAGTGGGAACCCAGGCCTTCCTCTACCCATGATTTCTATTACAGAAAGAAGCAAAATCACTATGGGTAGAGTGGCTGGTGGACTCAGGGAAATCCCAAGATTTCTGCAGCAATTCTGCTGCCCTAGGAATTAAAAAGAAACCTGCTGCTGGCTAGTCAATATTGTGTGGGTTTAAGCCCACATCTACTAAGATTGCAGAACTCTACCAGGCCAAGTGTTTTCACACTTATTTCTCAATAATAATGTAATAAACATAGCATGTCTAGGCTTAGAAGAAAATGGTGAGCTGGGCTGATAGAAAATATTTTGGGAACCTTGGAGGATGAGGAGTAATCTGAACCTTTTGTATTTTGGATATATGGATATATTATACCTGACCAGCCATTTTGTGCAAATGTCTACAATGGCTTTCAACACATCAAATATGTGCAGCATTCCAACAGCTTCTCTTTCACTGTCATTTATTATTATCCCATTTATGCTAATAACATGATTGCTTTTCTTTTTTTGAAGTATGCCATTACCGTAAGAAGTAATAGAATAGTAAGACTTCCAGAAAAACAGAGCAATTTTGCATAGGATCCTTGCTTTTCCCACTGTCTTTCTTTTTGGAAATCTGCTCAATGCCATTTCTTTCCTTTGGAAACCTGTAAAAACATGCACAATCGTTTTTCTCAAGTGAATGAATCTATGAACCATGACCAGTGATGCCAGTCTGGAAGCCCATAAATTCATTTTGAAGTAAACAAAGATTTACTTTTAGTCCTCAAGTAATTCTTTACCAGCATTTCTTGCAAAAGACCAATTATAAAAGAAATACTACACACAAGATTTGAACAATATTTGTAATGATGAACTAATCTCTTGCCTCTTTCCCTTTCCCTGTGTAGTCTTTTCCTTAAAAAAAAATCTGTTAACTTTTGAGACCACACAAGTGAACCTGGTGCTAGCAAATAACTCCACTGCCCTCTGACTTCATTTTAACAGCCCTCTGAGGAAATAAGGTCACAAGTTCACTGATGGCAGGAAACACCTACTGGTGGCCTGGGTTATCCCAAACATTTACTGTACAGTTCCCAATTTATAAAGAAACGACAGCAGGTTTTTGATTTTCTTCAGAGCTGTATGAGTTTTCCATATGTTTTATATTTTTGGTTCCTACCATCATCTTCAGAGGGTTGCAAACATATGTTATGGGCCTGCCCAGTGGCCCTATATTATGATAATTATTTTAACTGCTGTTTTGAAACATTGCAGTGGTACAACCCAGAAACTTCCTCACCGGTACCTGCACAGTTGGTTGAACAAAAAATGGATCCCTGGTCAATCAAACACATCTAATAAGGTGTATATAAATAGATGATTTCATCACCCATAATATGCACATCCAGAGGGCAGCAAGTCACCTCAGGGTAGGTGTTGATATCAACCTGTAATAAATGGGGAAGCTGTACCTTCATGCTAGGCAATAAATGAACTCGCAAGGCATGCTGCTCTAATAAACTGAAACAATACAAATGTGCAGGAAGGAAAATACTACCCATGGTGAGCAAGGCTACTCAGAAACACCTCGTAACTGCTAGAGATATAAATTAGCCCTTATAAATCTCCCCAACTCTCTTTGCCCTGACATCCATCTCCTGCCAAAATGTTATATTCTTTGAAAGAACCGTTCAACTCGATTAAATGGTTTCTCTCCTTGGGAATGTGGAAGACTTTATTTGTTTTTGTGGAGTGACTTTTTAAATAACCTTCTATAATACGTCAAACAGATGTCCTGGCTACAATTCACCTGATGGTTGTGGCTATTATTATTTTTGAGATTAGTCTTATTTCTCATTCTCCTGCTGTCCATCATCATCATCATCATCATCATCATGTCTCAAAGGTGAGAGAGGATAAGGATCCAATGCAGGGCAAGTTCAGAAAGGAAAGGCTTCCAAAAAATTCCCTTGGACTTCCTGGCCTCTGCCACAGCTTCAAATGCATGGGACCTTTTGTTGCCTTTCCAAGCTGGTTTGAATGTATTCCTTGCCACTAAATGTAATGAAGGCCCTTTTTATTTCAGGAAAGCAAGTGGCCAAAAAGGTAGTTCTTCTGATTTATTGGGATATTTCAATATCCCAATAATGAATGTTGAATAATTCAATGTTGTTCTTGCCAGGGATATGGCAACTACCACAATGCTTTTACCTTTTTGGAGTACTAAAACCTGTTTTCAGATATGTTGAATCTTTTGGTAGTACCACCTGCAGATTCAGACAAATTCAGGGTCAAGATATACCACAGACAATTATGACTACATCATGGTAAAACTCTCTGACAAGCACAACTTACTGATGATAGGACTACAACTCACAATCTCCTGATTTCTATTCTGGTGCCTTAATCATTATACCTAATATATGTGAAAATAATGTCCTAAATAATTTTTTATGTATTATATCTATATCTCACCTTTCTTTCAACAAGAACCCTACAACAGAGAGAGGGGTGAGTTGAAAGTGATTGTCCTAAGTCATGAGCTCCATGACTTGAGTGGTTATCTAAATCTACATCTCTCTAATTCCTCTCCAGCACTCTTAATTACTGCTGTACATTGCTGTCTCTGTAAAGATGTGAATGCGTATTTTCTTTCTAAAAGAATATCACCATCTCAGAGAGCCTAATGTAGAATCTTAAGATGGAAAGAGAGGAGCAATCCTTAGGCACACAAATGTCTCTTTTGTATGGTGATTTGTAGGTCAGGATCATAGGATTTATAGGTGTAACTTTTTTAGTAGTTTATAGTTTGTTTGGAACATTTTCTTTATCTGAAAAGCTGATATCTTGGAAAAATCAGAACAGTTTTAATAGAACCTATTTTATTAAGTTGCCTGTGTGCCTAAATTAGCATTGGTTCATAAAGGACACATTTTCAGTGCTGCAGTTTGAAAGTAGGTTTTCAAGCAATCCCCAAAGATAAGTCAGATAATTTTGCTGAATAGGTAGTTTCTCTTTGATGATATTTGTTTACATACACTTTAAAACTCCAAAACTTAGAAAAAAAAGTCATAAAAATAGGCATGATTATATCAGCAGAGACAAATCACAGTGAATGCAGATTTATATAAACAAATTAAGTGGAAACAGTGAAATATTTTCTGGTGGCCTCATCTTGGCCTTAAATTTTACATCTGCAATCAATTGAGGATGCAAATAAATACCGTAGATACAAATTATTGAATATTGAAAAATATCTATACTGTTTCAAGTGAAATCAAGTCTATAGTTGTTTAAATTTAATGAAAATTTCTTGCAAAACTATGGGTGTAAAATTCCAAGTGTTCCAAAACACTGTTCATGTGGTTAAAGCATATTTTATATATGCCAGGAGAAAACATACCATTTTGTGGCTTTACAATAATGATCAACTTGCTCTAAATTTTTAATGTACATTTAATTTTGAAAAGGAGTCTATGAACATGGGGGATGATGGGAATTCTAGTCCAGTCCTCTGGAGGGGGGTAGATTGCTTGTCTATGCTATAGTGTTATTTACAATAATGGCAGTGATGGTAAGAGAGGAATCAATCACAATTATATTTCATGGAGAAATGCCACTCTGAGGTGAGAAGCCACTGGAATTTTTCCAGTGTAACTATAAATTCACCCCAGATGATGAAATTCAAGCCTCGTTGAGTTCCTGATTGGGCTTTGGGCAAATGCCTAGAGAATTACATAGGGCCACTATGAGGCTATTGGCCTATCCAGACTTTAATGGCATTAAAAACGCCTGCTCTTATGGGAGTATCTGTCTTCATCAGAATTCACAAAAGCAGAACAATTGGAACTGCTTCAGACATGAAAGTGTGGCTAGTGTAGCCACATCCACACCGCAAAATAAATCATACAAACAGCAGCTGGCCTCTATACAATGTTTTCTGCTCACATGTGGCTTGAGAGTTGAAACTTGGTCAGTGGTTTCTTATAAGCTGTTAGATTATGGACAAATGGTTAAGGACTAGAAGCAGGAAGACCTGAGTTCTGGTGCTACCTTAAGCACAAAACCCTAGTGGGGATTTGTGGCCAGTCATTCTTTCAATCTGTGAAAGAAAGCAGTTCACATCACTCCTGAAAATGTATGGACTTGTTAGAAGTCAAGATTGATTCTCCAAAGAAGCAAAAAGAAGAAAGTTGTTATATTCCTGTTCTACCACATGAGGGACACATTTGTAAGTAGAAAGGGTATTTGCTCACTCTTTGCTTTTTATCACTAACACTATGCGCTGTGATGAAACAGTCCCACTGCACAAATCTCTCCCTCCTTTAGAAGATAAGTTACTGCAAGAATTAGAAAGCCTTCAAGAGCCCCACTTGGTTTAGCTCATTTCTGTTTATTCTGATGGAAATCACTGAACCAAACTCCTGTCTCCTATCCCACTGTCGTACCTGTATTTCCAGCCCCAAATTCTTTTTCAGGAGAATTTAATTTTTCAGGCAATGGAAAACCCCACACCAGAGATACATTTTTAAATGCAATCCAGTTAGATATACTACTTTAATACAATCTTCAAAGACACCAACATTATATGAAAAGCCAGAAGCCTCTGCCAATATCTGCTTGACATTGCTAATATTTCATTAAGGAAATCTCTGCTTTCAAATTATGCGTTTTGCTGGTCACTGACCAAATAAACGTTACTATAATAATCTGATTCTACACATAATTATACAATATGTTTCTGTACATTACTATACATAACTATATGTTACAATACTTTATATTACTCTACGTTACTCTACACAGCTATATGTTACTCTACATCACTATAGTATACTTTCTACATCTTACTGGACTATACTGGACTATACTACAGTTCCAAAGATGCTTTTTCAAAAGACAATTGGACTTTATTTTTTTGTTTTTTGCTTTTTGCTTCAGGAACTTAAGAAGCTTCTTGATTGAAAAGCAAAATGTCTTCAAGAAAAAATAACCAGGAAAGTCCAGTTGCCTTTTTAAAAAGCACTTGTTGGACAACCATGGTCTGGATGATTGAAAATCTCCAGACACTATACTGTAGTTTGTTATTAAATTCTATGTTACTATATGTTACTATACTATATGTTACTGAACATTAGTGTACATATACACTATGTCTACTCTAGAGACTTCTGGGGGAGTGATGGCAAACCGAAAACATCTCCATGAAAGCAGAGCTCACAACAGTGCTAAGATCCAAGAAATGGTGAGTAGGCTGGTTCTTCAGGACCTCTTTTGAAAAGGAGAGAATGGGAGATTGCTCACATGTGCTTTGGGGTGGCTAGTTCTCTCAAGGAGACCACAGGACAGTGGTCTCCTGTGCATTTGAGCACTAGGAGATAAAGGAATCAGCCATCTGAATTAAAGTTTAATACTGTTAGAAGTAAAAGGGAGAAATATAAATTTGATTTAGTTAATCAAGGCTAAAGTAAGAATTATTTTTTTTTTTTGCAAACTTCTGGCAAACCTTTGTAGACTTCATGCTGACACCAGGACTGAAATTTGCTTATAGATAAGGGATGGAATATGGGGCAAAGAAGTATCTGTTTAATCTTATATGTGGTAAAGAGTTGTTACATTTGTCTATACGTGATGAAAGTTGGAAGTCACTTCTTAATTATTTTAATTCAATTCAATTCAATTCAATCCTTTATTGTCAATGCACAACATGTGTGCAGCGAAATTGAGTGAGCTTCCATCGGTACAATCACACAAAAGCACAGAAACACAGAATACATTCAGATACAGAATTTAATCCCTTTCCTTTCCTTTCCCTTTCCTACACTTTTTATTCTAACTTTTTATTATATTTTCTTTTTCAAGTTTAATTTGTATTTAGTTTGTATTAGTTTTCACTAATCAAAATTTTTAATAAAATTATATACTGAAGAGATATTTAGTGTAAGGGTGAGTCTGTGCTATTTCCAAGTGGAGGACATCATCCGTTACATCCTGTCCTATTTATGATGAAATTAAAGGGAAAATACTGATGATAAACAGACTTAAGGGTTTTAGACACTAAACTATTGTATTGCCTCCTTGTGGATGTGATTCCGAATGTTACTAGTCAGGTTGCTATCTGTGCCGTACTTTCTTTTAAACTTGGAAAATTTTAAGCTCTTAATTTTAGTATTAGTTCCATCATAACTCCCCTACATGCTGTCAACCCCAAAAGAGTCTGTTGGATCTTTTCCCCCTGAACTTTCATTTTCTCTCTCTTTTCTTTCTTTTCCTTTTGGGGCTGCCACACTCAGCTGTGGGAATGGGAAGTGGAAGGTAGGATAGATAGTTGCTTGGGGTGATATCAAAATAAGATTCTTTCCCATGAGAACAAAGGGCATTTCATCAACACCTGTGGAGGGAGTGTTTGATGGTGACCCATTGGTTCACCTCTGGTGGGATTGGAGGAGAAAGTTGCATGTTACTCCTTGGGGGGAAGAAACAGCAACTTTAATTTGGGAGGGGAAAATGCGAGAACCCAGATTCGGGTTTTCCCCAAATGTGCCAATATGATATCTCTAATAAGTGTATACTTTGAGGAATACTACAGCCTGGGAGTTTTTATTTTTGAGGAGATGTTACTTGGAACCCTGGCACATGCCTTTTCTTTGCTTTTTCTATTTTCTTTGCTATTTCTTTGCTTTCTGTTTTCCTTGTTATTTTTATTTTCTATTACTATTTTCTATGTAATGTTGTTACGATTTGCAGTCACAACTATAAATTTATTGATTGAACAGAAAGCAATAACCTTTTTTTTCCTGACAAGGTATTTCAATTAGTAGGTGGTAGATGAATTTCAGATTGGTTGCCATTGATGGCATAAACCCCTCTAACTATCACTGCTCTATAATCTCAAAACATGAGATGTTTGTCCCATTTGAGCTTATTTTCCACTTTTAATTGAGAAGATAAAGCTTATTTTCCACTTTTAATTGAGAAGATAATGTTCCCAGTAAAGAAAAATAACTACTACATATAGAAAGTGGCATAAATCTTACCTTACCTTACCTAAGTGAAAAGAATTCAATCAAGTCCTAAACCAAATCATTCTGACTTAGAAAGATTTGGGAAGTATTTTAACTGATGCATGGCCCTATGAAATGGCCAAATCTGAAGTATCAGAATGACACCAAGTCATCAGTGGTACTTGCAAAACCTGACCCCTTTCTCTCCAAGGTCTATCTTTGTGTGTAAGTGCAGGCCTAGGATGAGAAATATATAAAGGCATTGAACATCAGTTGCACTATAAGGATTAAACTATACAGTACATGCTTATATATGAAGCATACTGTATATAATTTCCTCCTCTTTATTTTTCTGTCGATGAAGATTAAGTAGGTAAATCTTAAATCTATTCCGTCAGGTGCATCAAATCTCAATTCAAAGTATATAATGGTACTCTGAATTTTGTTTACTGCAGCTTACTTTGATAAGGAGTACGAAGTTGCAATGAACTTGAATTCTGGAGATTTCATAGGATTTTGTGCAGTCAAACTACACTCTATCTTGAATGTGTAGCGTGCAGCTAACCCTTGTCTTCACTCCATCCATCCATCCAGGATGCCAGTTTCTTGCTTTCAAACAAATTCACACATTCTGCATGTAAAAATATCTATTAATGGAAGAAAGAGTCAGCCACATACTATGTGTCCAATATATTATGTAGCTGAAATTTAAAATGCATTGACCTCAGTAGAACACAGCAGATTGTTAGTCATAATTTCCCTTTACAGTTCCCATTTTGTCCTACTGAGTCCTTTGAGGAGCAGTTTTTGATTCAGTGTTTTTTATAAGGAAAGGAAGAGAAGACAGCAGCAGAGAGTAATTCAACAGATGCCATGGAGATAATTAAATGCTGCTTTTTCAAGGAGTGCTCCAGTATTATTACAGAAGAATAAAAACTTTTTTAAAAAATTCAGGATAATTTACCATTTTAGTTTCCAAGAGCAGAAGTTAAGACTCTTATGGCACATTGAAAATAATTATTATGACATAAAGTTTGGTAACCTAAAGTCCATTTTTCTAGCTTATATATAATGAATGAGTGACAGTACAGAAAATGGAGAGGGAACACTAACTGTATTGCAAGAAGTAGAAAGTTTGATGTGATAGCTGCCAATAGCTAATAATTTAACTATTACTGTCTGTTCTCACTGCATTTCATTTTCTTAATTCTCAGTGTTTATAGCCTCATGCCAAGTTTCTGTGTATCTCTCTCTGTGTATTTTATAGTAATAATAAATAGATCCTGTTGTATTCTTTTGTTTGTTTCTGGCTGCTGTAGTGACATTTTTCAATGAAATTAAGGCTTTAGGCTAACTTTAGGAATAATTCAAAAGACCAATACATATTGTCACTTTCTGAACAATCCTCATTCCAGCAAAAACAAATACATGGTTTCCCCCAACATGTCAGTTATGCTTATTGTCATTTAAAATATATTAGCAGTGTTGACAAATAGTTGAATCTGTACCTACTGTTACTTAAAAATATCCTTTGGCCATTGTGAATTGGGTTAAATTAATTTTCCAAATCAAATTGATTTGGAAAATCAGATTGATAGAATTCCATTCTTCAAATCAATGCCAATGTGCTGATCATATTTTTATAAGTTCAAAAGAGTCTAGAACTACTCAGGATATTAATTCTGTTTTAAGACATTGCATATTAGAAACAGCACTGAATCAACTCAATGCAATGAAGATTAACACAGCTTGAGCATTATCACTAATGTGGCTGTCTGGCTTCCATGTAATTCCATCCCTGGTCATAGGTTAGAGAAGCTGCTGGAATGAATGGTCTTACCCATAGGTAAGGAGAAAACGCATTAACTCAAAGGATTCAGCATGACATATCATGCCTACTATCTAATGCTATTAGGGATCTCTCTACCTTGTAAGAATAAATACGAAGAGCCTTCATTGTGCCCCAAAGCTGAGAAAAGTCAATGCAGTTGCTATGTTTGGCTCAAATCAGCTGTAGCAGTTAACTAACTCTGGACATTTTCTCAGTTATGACAAACATTTTGGCTTTCCAGAACTGCTTTAATCTTTTCGGAAGATTTATGTTTGCCTTTGCATCAATAATGTGCCCACAATAACCTATCAAGTTTTTGAAAAATTAGCATTTTATGCTATTGGCTCTTAACCCATATTCCTCTAGGCATTTTAAGACCTTTTGTAGGGTTTCCAGATGTTTTTCATCACTTCCACCTGTCACAACAGAGTAATCCAAATATGCTGAATTTCCTAAAATAAGTTGCAAAACGTGGTCTTGCACACGTTGCCAGATAGCAAAAGCTGGAGCATTACCAAATCATGAAGTGCTACATTGGCAAAGAAGTTGGTTATAGGATGCAACAGCCTTGATATCTCAGCCACATTTTGTCATATTTTATTACAAATCGTCTTCCATGGTGGCAGCTTCATTTCCAGCTGTTCAAACCAATGTCTGTACTGCAGCCATAAAATGTCTTTTCACTTCTTTATCTTTCTTGGAGGCCTTTCTGCTATTTGGATCATCCCTCTGTGCAGACGGGAGTTTTGCAATTGCCAAACAACACCACATTGTAGAGTGTTGAATAAAGTATTTATTTTGGTTGCAACAGGTTTGGCAAAATCCGCCCCCCCATACCTGAAAATGAAAAGGCAGCTCCTTTCATTCTTCGGCAGAAGAGCTGAAACTGTCCATGATGTAAAGTGTTTCAAGATGAGAAGATACAATGCCCAGATAACAAAATCACAAAGGTTTCTGACCCAGTGAAATAAATAGATGATTATGATCTAATTCCAGTGGAAACACATTCACAATCTGATTCCTTGGAAACACATTCATAATGGAATCTGCCTCCCTTATTCCACACTGCCTTCATAGGTACATTTAATATTAAGGCGGAAATAGGCTAGAATGTCTTTAGAACTTAATATTCTCGATGGAAGAGGGATTTTTTTTTACAATAAAGATGAAGTTTTCTTCAAATCCAACTCAGCCCCTGATGAGCTCATAGACTTCATGTTGTTTTCTTGGCAGTTACTGTGGTTTGCCATTGCTTTGTTCTTGGAAAATCCCCCTGGTATTTCCTGATGCTCATCGATCCCCATACTAACCAGATTCCATCCTGCTTAGCATCTCATAATCAGCCAAAATGCAGTCAGTGACATGAACTTTATTAGCCCCGTCAACAGGCACAGTGAAAACACAGGATCCAAGACTTCACTTCTTCTTCAATTCAAGCTGGTTTGGCACCTGTCAGAGAAAATGGGAAGCTCTTATCTGGATTTGTTGGAAACCTCCTAGAGCCATTGAGAGTGAGTTTAATAAATTTTCATAAATAAATAAACTGCATTCAGCTTGTACTTTTTCTTTCCAGAGCTTTTACAGTCTGGATAAAATCTTACTATGCACCACCTAATTAAAAAATTGCCACTTGTTTGTTTATTTCTTTGGCCAGCTTCTGCAGTTGTCCCGTTTTTCTTCCTTTTCATCCTTGAACAAATATGTGACAATAACAGTAATCTTCTATGATGGCACTGGCATTTTATGACTGTTTGAGGTGCTAGTCCTAATCTTCCAGATATTTTTTATTATTATTACACTGATTAGTAATATCAAATGTACATTAATTCATGTCATTTAAAGTGTTAAAAGCCAATTAATAATCAACTCATTGAGAAAAACAGTTTTTAATGAAAAATGATCTGTGAGCGATTCAAAGATACATTTGGTATTATCAATCAATTACTCCCCAAATCTTGAGAGATAGTTTGATCTGGTGGTTAAAGCCTCATACTAAACCAGGGAATTGTGAGTTCTAGTCCTGCCATAAACACAAAGCCAACCAGGTGACTTGAGCCAATCACTTTGTCTCAGCCCTTGGAAGGAGGCAATGGCAAACCACTTTCAAAATCTTGCCAAGAAAATTGCCAGGACTTTTCCAGGCAGTTGACAGGAATCATAAACTGACTTGAAGGGTATGCACATACTCACAACCTTCCAAAACCAAACTCAGATCTTTGCTGAAGTAACTATTGAAGTATAATTGGGAAGACATTCACAGATTATGGAATATGCTCTAAGTCACTTAATCAAGTCAAGTCAAGTCAAGTCAAGTCAAGTCAAGTAGGTTTTATTGTCTTCAACAATATACAGTACAATACACAGTGAAATGAAACAGCGTTTCCCCAGGACCAAGGTGCTGGACTCCTTCCTGAGTAAAAACACTTGCAACTTTGCTCATGTCTGTTTTGGAATGTATTCCAAATAATTTACTAAAATTATTTAACTAATCTGATTTTTTTTTCTCTTTTTCTCTCTCTCTTTCAGTTTCACAATCAATAGTTCTCATAAATCAAAGACTGGTAACTTTTCAGGCATTGTGAAATAACTTTGCTTGTTGGTGTTACTGTCCTCCCTGCCTCATTCAAAAATTCTGATCAGCTTAAAATGGCCAAGTCTTACATTGGCTAAAAGTAGATTTGAACCTGTATCTCTCCAGTCCTGCCTCTCTTTGTTGTGGGGCAGGGCAATGATAAGATGGCAAAATGTCCCTTACTAGAATCCTGTTCCATGGAACATAGAATAATAGGTTTGGAAGGGACCTTGGAGGTCTTCTAGTCCAAGCCTCTACTCGAGCAGAAGACTCTATACTATTCCAGATAAATGGCTGTCCAGTCTCTTCTTGAAAACCTCCAAGGATGGATCTTCCACAAGTTCTGGAGCACAGCCATTCCACTGATTAATTGTTCTCACTATCAAGAAAATTCTCCTTGTTCTACGTTGGATTTTTTTTAATGCTCTTCTACCCGACCATTACTTCTTGTTGTCAAGATCTAAAAGGACATTTTATTGGGGGGGATTTCTGCTGAAGGATATTGGCCATTTTATACAGTAAAATTTA
>JAEANM010018264.1:0-12695 GCA_017656035.1 Myanophis thanlyinensis | reverse complement strand
TTAAATGGAGGCTGATTTAGAACAACATTTAAAATTAAGTTAAGAATCAATTAAAAACCCACAATTTAAAACAAATTGAATATAAAATTTAAAATTGATTTAAAATTAAATAACCCTCAGGTGTTAGGCCAGGCCAGCTCGTTGAAATAAATGGGTTTTTAGGGCACGTCGGAAACCCCGGAGATCTGTAATAGTGCGAATCTCCGGGGGGAGTTCATTCCATAAGGAGGGCGCTGCCACAGAGAAGGCCCAGACCCTCAGGGTTGTCAGGCGACATTGCCCCGACGATGGAACCCGGAGGAGGCCAACCTTTACATGACAGTAATTCAGCAATCAAGGTCAAAAAAATGCTCTGAATATTTCAGATGTTCATCACTTTGGATAACATGGCAGTCCTAACATGACACGATTCTTTTTTTTAAGCATCTGATGTCAAAACAGATCAAGCTGGCTAATTTTCTGCTTCCAGGCAGAATTTATATAAAGAGTCCTTCTATGGAAACCTCTGTTATGATAGGGAATCCACACACTATGGAGAAAATGTCTAAATTCCACCTTTTTTTTAAGATTTTCAGAAAGCAGTAGTGGTTACTAACTAGTAACATTCCCTACTCCAAACACAATCCCATTTAGATTTTTAAGAAGATACAGCTGCATGAAATTACTTTACCAAGTTATATTCATATGGTTTGAATTACGTTCTTGTAGACATTACAGAAGCTTCTTACAATGGAGAGTTCTTAATGCACATTTGTACTTGAAAGGAAGTTAACGTTATCATATTAATTCATGGTTTTTCTCTTTAAATATAATAAAGTATAAAAACAATGGATGTCTTAGAGTTCAGTTTGCAAAGTTAGAACATGTTGACAGGCACAATAACTATTTCTCCTCTACTGAAGTGTAAATTGTCTTGAACTTGAATTGTCTTGAGCTTTAATGAAACTTAGACTGAGCCAGGCGTCGTCATTTGGTGAATCCAAAATGTTTTTTGCAAGGAAGGAGGATGGAAGAGCTCTGCAAGCTGTTTCTGTAAAATTGACAGGAGCAGGTGCAGCAACATTTCAATCAGTTTCAACAAAATGTTCTCAAAAGACCACCTGTCTTGTTGGATTTTAGCCATAACCTTTCCACATTTGTTCCCTGATAGAGGATTATTCAGTAATGCACAGCAACAATACACAGACTATTTCTCTCTGCTGCAATTTTTATTTTACTTGCTTATTGTGTTTACTTTTTATTTACTTGTTTATTGGATTTCTAAGGTTGCCAAATCATCAAATTACGTAAGGTAGCATGTAGTAAAAATTAAAAATATAATATAACAGTAAAAGAAAAGACCAGGTAATAAATAGCTGTCCAGAAATACAATAGCAGTAACTCTTTGAAAACTTATATACCACTCCATAGTGCTTTACAGCACTACCTGAATGATTTACAATATCAGAATTTTGCCCCCAACAATATGGGTCCTTATTTTACTGAGCTCGGAAGCTGAGAAAGCTGAGTCAATCTTGAGCCAGTCAAGATCAAACTCCAGACTGTGGGCAGAGTTAGCCTGCAGTACTGCATTCTAACTACTGCGTCACCAGGGCTCCTACACAAAAAATTAAACTAGTCATAGCATACCACTGGCCCCAAGGCCCAGCCTGGTGGAGGAACTAGATTTTTATGGTTTCCCTAAAGCAGGGTCTCCAACCTTGGCAGCTTTACGACTTGTGGATTTCAACTCCCAGAATTCCTCAGCCAGCATGATAGGGTCCCATAACAAAGAAGGCATTTCAGGGTCCCATAATAATACATCCCTAAAAACTGCTTGTGCTATGAAAATGATGGCAGGGGATTTGTATTATCAGACTTGCAAGATTCTGTTAATGTGACTTTATAATAGAGTAGAACAAGCGCATATGATCAAGATTCCTGTCTACCAGGATCTACCAGAAAGGCAGGCACTTGCAATAGTACAAATTGCGACTGAGCTATGAGAGATCTTCTTTCTCTAGTTAGTTCTATTCTCACAGCAAAGACTTGGAGTAAACAATGTAATGTGGTATTATGTCCTGTGCTTCCTCATACAACTACACTAGCTACTGCTTACAGAGCAAAGAAACACATGAGACTGATAATGATAATGCCAAGAGATAGTGACTGACCCAAGGTCACCCACCCAGCTTTTGCCTAAGACAGAATTAGAACCCATGATCTACTGATTTCTAGTATGGTGCCTTAAGCACTATATTCAGGGCTTTAGAAAGTCAGACAATGACAATAGCAGCCATACCAACACTACATTGAGACAAGAAAGAATTAATTCCCAATTCATGTACATTAATCAAGGATAAAAGAGTTAGTTTATACAGTAGCTGCTTTCTGAGAATATGTGCACTCCAATACAATGGGAACTTCTCTCACACAGCCATATAATACAGCTCCACCAGGGCTGTATAAACTGAAATAATCTCTGCAAATGAATCTTCTATGATACTAAACCAGAGGAAGTTCTTTTTAAACTGGAAACATCTGTGAATGCAGTGCGATTTCAGTGCTGTGCCCTTTGCTAGACAAATTCTGAATTCTAGTAACACACCTTAAAATTCTACCTTGCAAGCAAAGGTAGCCAAGGAAATGTTCAGTACAGGTACCATAAGATCCTGAACCTTGCTCCAATCAGCAGCCTGATTGCTGCATCTTTACACATTGTCATTTGGGGGATATTTTTCATGGGTAGCTTGACAGAACCAAGGACACAGATCATTCTCAGTATAGATAACTGATTCAGGAAGGATTGTAGTTGTCACAATTGGGCAAACATCTTCTTTTTCACCAGTGCCATCTGCAAATCCAGTAACAGAGAGGGGTCAAATGCCACTCCAAAATTGCAAATCTGTTCATTCTAAAGGAGCACAACCCCATTCAGAACCAACTTCACTTTAACCACCTTCATTTTTTTCTTTAGCAACATTACGTCCAGCGTGTCTGGATTGAATTTCGGGCTTTGTATTCCTCATCCAAGCGATGATCAAGATTAGACAACAGTAAGGTGGGTTTTTTTAAGGACTAGGCGGTAAGATGCAGTAGAGCAGATTGCCAACAAATAATTAGAACATTTCATTCTAGAGCTCTGAATTAATTCCTCCAGCTATTTCAAGTAGTTGTTAGTATGCAAGGTAACAGAGTTCTGTAGCACACCTTCATTCAACTTTCTTCAGCACTTGGCAGAATAATTTTATTTAAGACACCATGGAAATTATTCATTTTAGCAGCTCTTCTTATGTACAATTCTAGATTTTAGAAGGCAGGAATACGTTCAATGGTGGGCCCAACCATATATGATTACTGATAAACTAAGAAGTCCAACAAGGAGGCCAAAAACTAGCAGCGCACATGCCTGTGAATAAAAGTGAGACAAACAGAAGAATCTTAAAAGCAGAAATCAATTAATCTTTTGTTAATTAAAGCAATTACTGCAATGGCATCATTTTACTTTTTAGATACCGGTAGAGATGCATTCAAAACGCATTGTATCAGTATGTTTTCAGATGGATATGTGGGTATCATTGAGAAAAGGATAACACCCTGCAACAGACTAGTTAGATTTGTGGCTTAGGAAATGATTTTAGCAGAGCCACCCTTGTCAACTGGCTACGACTACAGCAGTAAGAGCTGTGCAAAACAACTGGCCAAATGCCAAACCGAAGTGGACTGATTCATGATGCAAGAGATGTCCAAATCAAAGTGAGCCTCCTTCTCCAAAAAAAAAAGAAAAAAGAAAAAGACTCATTCCAAATCTGAAACATGCTGAAGTTTCATTAGCATTTCAAAATTTGAAGCAATCCAGACATACAGAAAAGCATCTGCCAAAAATTCAGTTACCCAGACAGAACAGCAGCCAAATATTGATACATTTCTCCCTAAGCGATTCATATAAGGAAAACTCCACTACTGGGGTGGGGAGGGCAGCATACTGCCTTCAAACCAAACGAATAGATTTACTAGGGGTCTCCAATGACAATGTCTGGGTGAGGAATGATGAAATTATTTATTGCAGAATTATGGCAGATAATTTTCTGAAGGGCGACATCTTAGGATATAAATTTGACTGTATTTGTGTTGGGAAAGGAAGAAAATGAATTACAGATTACTGAATGTGCAGGAAGAGAGTCCAGACAAATGCAGATATCTTTCACACAACAAGATTATCTCCCTTTGCGTGTATCTTATAAGTATTTTAGCGCATTTAGCAGAAAGCATATTCCAAATGTCAGTCCTTAGGTGAAAAGGATGTCAGAAAGAGCAATAGAAAATATTTTGTTTACAGGCCATGAATTGTTGTAAATTAGAACAGACAGTATTAGATGTAGAAGTGCACATTATTGTACTGACTTACAGTACATCAATCCTTGCTATATACCATTAGCACTATTGACATTAATGTAGTTCCAGGGCAGCATACGGCATATTTTTTAAGTTATTCAACCAATCAGAAATTAGTTCACGAATTTGTACATGCAACTTAAAAGAATGACAATCTGAAAAAGCTTTAAAAAATAAGAAACAGTAGATTACCCCAAGTTTTTGCCATGACATAAAGTCCTCTGTACTAATCTTAAGATAAAATAGCCCAGGGTATACAAAGAGCAAGCATGTTGAAGTGGTAGACCCTGAAAAAAGATAGGACAAAAGTATTTTAGTCTTTATAAGCTCTAAATGAATGGGTTTAAAAATGCAGGAATAGGAAGAAAACCACATAACCTTACCAACTACTCCAAAAAGTTGTCTGATGTCAGGCACATACATTGCGAGCAAGACAACAATTGCATTTAGTACTAAAGTGATGAAAATGTGGTGGATTAGGGAGAAAGGAAGATGTGAAAAAAATATCATCATTACAGCTTTTCTTGCCTGTAGAATTCAAAAGATTTAAAAAGCATGTCAATACAATAAAAAAAATCAATAGCACAAAAAACATTTAATTATTTACTGAGACCCAAAGGTCTCAGGTCTTTTTAAAAGGCAATTGGACTTTGTTTTTCCTTGAAGATATTTAACTTCTTATCAAAGAAGCTTCTTCAGTTCAGAACTAGTCTTAACAGTCTTAATTCAGAACTGAAGAAGCTTCTTGCATGAGAAGTGAAATATCTTCAAGAAAAAAACCCAGGAAAGTCCAGTTGCCTTTTGAAAAAGCATCTTTGGGACAACTATGACCTGGATGACTGAGAATCTCCACATATATTTACTGTGATTGTAACTCCATTTGCATTGGTAACTAAACTTATTGATTGACAGCAGGGATATTGAAAGAAATATTGAAAGAAATCCAACTATATATGAATAGAAATGATCTTATATGTTAGGTTTTCTCTTTCTATAACCCTCATCCCCCAAAACAGAATGTATAAATGGGAAACTGGCCATAGGGAAATGTTCACAATACCATTTCTGCATACTGAGCAACCATAAAAAATGTTTTACTGGGTTACTATATTGCTTAGTTCCCAAATAGCAAAAACTTCAGGATGAGAATTAGGAAAAGGCCAAGACCAGCAGCAATTTTGTGGTTTTGTATTAACCCCTGTTAAAAATAAGCTTGCAGAATATCATTAAAACTTCTTTTTTGCTGGCTTTCATTTACTTATTACACTTCATGCTAAACTTAAAAAGCCAAATGAAAAGAAAATGCACACAGATGTGCATACCAAATCTATTTTAAGAATTTCATATTCTGCAAATTGCAATGCTATAAATCAGCTCAAATTTAAAACTATTTCTTTTTCAAACAAACACAAACAAATTAGTATACCAGTTTAGGTCTCATTCCTCTGTTTTTATGTATTAATGATCATAAAAGACATGAACACTGTGATCTATTTGAAGTATGAGTAAGGCAGCCAAACTGTTTGTAGGGCCTGCAAATAATTAAGAATGATTTTGGCTAGACCAGCAAATCAAATGTTTTGCAATACGTACAGGAAAGTGAATTAGAGGCACTGTCAACAGCACAGCAAATAAGATTCCCAGTTTCACTGACATAATGACTGTATCACGGGGCAAGTACTTGCTGTATCCTTGGAGCAATTCTGAATCCACATGGTCTGAAATTATTTAAAGTATATTAAGTAACAACATCTAATTCTCACATTATAAATTCCATAGGAGCTCATTCTATTACTTCAATATTCTCTTCTGTTTTAGAGGAAGATTTAAAGAAACATCAAAAGACTAAATTTATGCATGATTATTTCTGACTAGAAAAAAACTTTGAATGACTTCTGCTTGAATAGTTGCTTTATTTAAAAACAATGATAGCCAAATGATAGCCATGAGAAATACACATATTTATCTGGTCTTCCTTAGGCTTAGCTATTACAAATATCTGTAGGCTTTTGCGTTTCCGTGATCTCTTCATCATGTAAAATGGTTCAAAGTAAAAAGAAGAAGAAGAAGGGGGCGAGGTTCAAGAATTTAAGAATATAAACTAAAACAGACATGGCTCAAATATCAGTTCCATATCTGCCACATTCTTGCCCTGACCACCCTGTCAATTTTTTTTTCCTGGTGTTTAATCAACTTATCTAATTAAGAGTTCATGGAAACTCAAAGGCTTACCATTATTTTAGAAAATTTCAGTTGGCTTAATAAAGATATTCCTGTATGGATTTTGGAATGTTTTATATAAGCAGCACTAAGTTAATTAAGTGTGTTTGATTGTTTCATTTTTGTGAAAACTGGCTTGATTTAATATATGAGATGAAAAAGGTGGTATATATAAACATTATAAAAATATAAACACTTGCGTGTGAATGTTGTAGATCAATATATATTTGGATGCCAATTTTCAGGAATGCTTGAGGCTGCCATCAGCCACTAGCCAAGCTCATCCCTTCAAAATCAATTATACTCTCTCAAGATGAACAATGGCTTCATTGTTACAATGTTTACAATCATAGTATTTCAATTTTCCACCCTCCCTTGCCACATGAACCCAAACTATCTAAATATTCTATATTATCTTGGTATGCTTTTGCAGAGAAACAAAAACAGTTCTATAGTCAAAGAAAGCGTATGCTAGTGATTGAACTTGTGGCTTAGAGACTAAACGTCTAGAAATTATTTGTTTGTAAATTTGAAAAGCGTGGAGCTACAGCATACAGCATTAGGGGATTTTTTTTTTTCAGATGTGCATTACTGTCATGCATGTTGTTTGACAAATGTTACTTGGAAAACCCACTTTAGGGCACAGATAATATATTTACATTGGTATTTAAGTTTGCATTATACACCAAGAATTGTGGGGAGCTGTTTCTCTTGAGCTGAATTTGCATAAATAATTGTTCTAGGTAAAGACCCATAGCCCACTTCTAGTAGAATGTGTGATATAAAAAACAGGAGGGACAACTTTTTTTGATGCTAAAGGCTGCAGGCAATGTTGGATAGAAAGCTAGGGAAGAAAGTTGAATCTTCTACCCCAGTGTTGTTATATTCCTAAGAAGGCTATCCAGCAGCTACTGTAACTGATAGTCGCTGGGAACCCAATCATGTTGGGGATCATGTTGAGAAATCAATTAAGAGGATCTACCTTTGCATTCCTCACTGAAACTGTAATGCCAACAGGGCAAAGAAAGCACCATTAGATGACAATCAAAGTGCCTGCATGGTGCCCACTCTGGTACGTTGGGTCACCATATTGTGGGCTTCTGCTTTATTTCCTATTAATAAACAGAAATTAATATATAATAACATACTGTAAAAAGTGAGGTATCCAAATAGCGCTGACAGAAAATAAACTAGAAAGCTGAGAGCAATTCCTATGTTGGTGACCTTTTGCATCCTGCGTTTGGATGGACTGCAAAAAGAGAAAAAAGTGGCATTATGAAAGGAACTCATAGCAACACAAATCTCTACAGATGAATGTTTAATCTGTTAACCAGTGGATAACAGTTTCCTTTAACAAACACCCCTTACATCCCACCCCAAGGAACAAATTCTTGGATGCAATACTATAGAGACTTGGAGAACAGCTTTCAGAAGATTTAAAGTTTTAATAATTCAATTAATTCCTTCTTCACATCTTCACATGACAGACTTTATGTTCCTTGGCCCTAAAATTCACAGAGATAGTGACTGTTGCCATGAAATGAAAAGATGCATGCTACTTAGGCAAATTTAGATCAAATATTAAAATATAGAAATATCACAAAGGTATGTACTGAGAAGGTACAGTTTTCTTATAATTTACAGTTATGAAAACTAAATCGGCAAAAAGGATAAACAAAGAAAATTGCCACTCTTCAATTGTGGTTCTGTAGAAAATTGCTGAAAATAACTTAGACTTATAGAACATATACTTTCCTTCTAGCTCAGTGGTTCTCAACCTGTGGGTCGCGACCTCTTTGGGGGTCGAATGATCCTTTCACAGGGGTCGCCTAAGACCAGGAAAACACATATTTTCAATGGTCTAAGGAACCAAGACTATAATTTTATGGTTAGGGGTCACCACAACATAAGGAACTATATTAAAGGGTCGCGGCATTAGGAAGGTTGAGAACTACTGTTCTAGATGAAGTAAAACATACTGTGCTCACTGGCTGCAACAATGAAATTAAACCTTAAGTACTTTGGATAAATAATAAAAGGACCAGAGTTAGTGAAGAAGTTAGCCAAAATTGCATGAATGTGGGGAAAGGAAGTGTGGGGGGGAGGGGGTTGTGCGCACACACAGAGCTAGTCAATTCCTTCTGTCAACTCTGGAGTAGGACTATTCTATATAGGCAAGCGTTCATAATCCTGCAGGATCAAGAGACAGGGGATAGGGTCTCTACTGTTGATTAAGTTAAACTAGTGCTAGGGTTAACTCCATGAGCATCATTGAAGGAGTCAGGCTGGGACCATTCCCCCCCATTTCCTGGATGGAAATATCTAGCATTGTTTTGGCTTGCCAATTTAACCACTGTTTCCCAATCAGAACAAAGCAACTGGACAGCACTTTCACGTAAGCAGTCCTTATACATTTAGCCATACATACACTAAACAACCAAGGAGTGTCATAGATCTGTGCTTTAGTCTCTGCTTAATGAACTATGAGCCATGGTGACACAATGGTTAGAATGTAGTACTGCAGGGTATTTCTGCTGACTGCCGGCTGCCAGCAGTTTGGCAGTTCGGATCACACCAGCTCAAGGTTGACTCAGCCTTCCATACTTCCAAGGTTGGTAAAATGAGGACCCAGATTGTTGGGGGCAATATGCTGACTCTGTAAACCGCTTAGAGAAGGTTGTAAAGCACCGTGAAGCAGAATACAGTATAAATCTAAGTGCTATTGCTATTCCCTAAACATTTAGTATAAGCTGCCCAAGTAATTTTGCAATCAGGTAGCTTCCAAACCTCATACAAACATATATACAAACATACTCCATTTTTACTCATTCAGGCTTGGCCTTACAACAGTGTCAACTCCATAGTCAAATAAAATATTCCAGAACTGAAGCCCATTCACAGGCTTTTTCTAAAGCACCAAACATTCAGTGTACTTTCTTTCTCATATTCATATTTTTCTCAATGGTCTGATGAAAAACAATCATCTATCCTGAATAACTTTGCTCACTATCTCCTATTTATTTACTACTAATTATAATTTAATAAATATAAATTTCATAATTTATATACTGTCTGATTCCCAGCAACTCCGGGCAATTTATAAATTGTTAAAAACATTTAAAAAGAAGATAACAACAGAAAACAAAAAAGAGCAAAGATGGTAGGGATAACAAGCTTTGGTGAGAACAAAAATTATAATTAAAAAAAATAGGGGCTTTAATTATATTTGCCAAAAGCCTGAGCCTTTGAAGAATCAAGTCTTGAAGGCCTTTCAAAACACCAGCAGGGTGAGGCCAGATATGACACCTAACAAAATAACTTTTTCCTTCTCATCATATACATTTAGAAAATTGCATATATATTTTTTAATATTCAGCCCTTTATCTATTATTATAATACACAAAAATGTAAATCACAGCTGCCAGTTCTTCAGCTGGTATTCACCTTTAATTTCTTGCACAAACTGAGTACAGTATATGATACTGTTTTACTACTTCCTTAGACAATTTGCACTTGAATCATTTGTTGACTATTCAATTTGGCCTTGATTTTGTTAGTTTGAATAGCTTGCTCTTGAGCAGTCAAAATCAGGCCTTTAGTTTTTTTCTTTAATGTTCCAGTTTTAAGCCATTGCCAGATTTTATGTATATCTATCTTTCCCTTGACTTTTTTCTTTTAGAAGTTCACCAAATAATGCTTTTTCTTGCCAGGATTCTATTCTTATTTTTACTACAGTATTTCAATATTCATGTTTTGCTTCCTGCACATTTAATAAGTTCAATTTTTAATTTGCGTCAATGCTTGTACTTGGTTGTCTTTTATGTAATCAGCCAATGCATGCTTTTCTTTTTCAACAATTTATCTGACTTGAAATAAACCTCTGCCTCCATTTCTACAGGGTGGGTATAATTTATCAGTATAAGGATGTGATCAAATTGAGTGTCACCTATATAGGGATGGTTACCTTTGAATCCAGCAGACCAGAAGTTGCACTTAAAAACCTAAATGGCCTCTTTCAATATTATCCACACTAGATTAAAAAGGAAATGAGTCTTTTCCAAATTTCAATACTTCTACTCCTGTTTTTTAAATGGTTTGCACTTACAAATAAAATGTTACCTTTGGAGCTCACAATAAATTGGCAGTACTGATGTATGGCAGAGAAATGAGAAAGCCATAGTTGGAATGGCATAAGCAGTCTAACAAAAATAAAAAAGAGAGACAGAGTTGAAGTAAAATCTGTAAATGTTGAAATATATTTTAAACCCTTGAAAAAAAAAAAAGTCAACAATTAAGTTCTACTGATCCCACTATGTCTTACTGTGGTGCTTTGGCTGCCTTGAATATGTTTACAAAAGACAGAAATATGTGTTGCCTTCCTCTCCGTCTCCCTCCTCTCGCTCCCTCCCTCCCTCTCTCTCTCACACACACACACACACCATATATATGCTTAACATGGCTGGATGACAAATATTATGAGTTACAAAGCATCCATTTACCAAAATGTTGTGTGGCAGTCTGTTGCCCTGTGTGTCCTATTATAGCTGCTTTTTTATCTTTTTTTTCTGGGCAGGTGAATAATTTCAGCTAAAATACTGGGCTGCAGTTTCCCACAATTTTTATTTTCTAAGAAAACCTGCAGAGTTCATCTGCGGCTCAAAGACATTATTAGAAATAATAATCGTAGTGAAGGCTTTATAGCTTGCAAAGCATCCATTTAAAAAATAAACTAGAATACTTTGTCAGAGTAAAATATCAGGGGGAATGGAGCATTAGCAGACATTAAAGAGGTTCTCCATTGGAGATTTCAGATTTAGGACAGATTCCCAATTCAATTTATAATCCTTAGGAAGTACTATACACAAAGACAGTCATACTTAGAATCTCTGACTAATTATAACGCTAATTCTAACGAACCCCACAGTTGTAAACTCTTTTAAATTGTTAAAAAATATTTTAGATTACCTCTTTGGAGAAATTAAAAAGTTGTGCATTGCAGTCTCCAGTAGAGTTTGAAACCTGTGTAAAACAAAACCAAAAAAGCACATCAGCTGGGTTCAAATTACATAATTTAAATATTTCAAATTCCTACTGGTGAATTTACAAAGACAATTTAATGAACGCCATATTTATACTAATCGCTTTAAAGTAATCCTCAATTACTTTCAAAACCATGTAGCAGTCTACAGCAACTATTAGCAAAACAGATATAAGGGGAAACTATCCTTATTCAGTAATAAATTATTCCAGATGAATAGTTCCTTTCCAGAATCTGTTTCTTTGTAGTCCAATGCATCTGCATAAATTAATAAAGAAAAGGCATAGGTATGTTGTATGTAAAACCTATAATCTTGGATTGTGCACTTCAGCAAACCATCTGTGCCTTTTCAAGGTATTATAAATCATTGTTCAAGTAATCATTTTACTGTATAATACTTGGTAGTCCTAAAATAAAAGGCCTTCAGAAAATACTAATTCTTCTTCTTTTGGCTGTTCCCATTAGGGATCGCCACAGCGAATCATCTTTTTCCACCTAACTCTATCCTCAGCATCCTCTACTCTCACCCTAATTTACTTCATGTCCTCTTTTAGCACATCCATATATCTCCTCTTTGGCCTTCCACTTGACCTCTTGCCTGGCAGCTCCATCTCCAATATCCTTCCACCAATATGGCCACTATCCCTCCTCTGCACATGTCCAAACCATCTCAATCTGGCCTCTCTGACCTTGTCCCAAAAACAGCTGACCTGAGCTGTCCCTCTGATGTGTTCATTCCTAATCCTGTCCATCCTGGTCACTCCTAAAGAGAATCTCCACATCTTCATCTCTGCTACCTCCATCTCTGCCTCTTGTCTTTTCCTCACTGCTACAATCTCTAACCCATACATAGCTGGTCTCACTACTGTCTTGTACACCTTTCCTTTGATTCTTGCTGATACTCTTCTGTCACACAGTACTCCTGACACCTTTCTCCACCCATTCCAACCTGCCTGCACATGCATCTTCACCTCTTTTCCACACTTCCCATCGCACTGGACTGTTGACCCCAAATACTTAAACTCCTGCACCTTCTTGACCTCAGCCCCCTGTAACCTCACTG
>JAEANM010018263.1:0-12695 GCA_017656035.1 Myanophis thanlyinensis | reverse complement strand
AAGCTCCTTCCACGCACTCGAGGAGGGAATGAAAATCACTCTGTATCTTATGTTTCTCTACCAGCCATTTGCATTTCCCACCAGCTGCTCACTTCAGCTGCACCCCATTCCCTATCCTAGCGAGCGATAGAAGTGCCCGGCGCTAGCCGTGCTCCGGTCTCAAGCCCCGGCATTGAAAGGGGACAAGGGAGGCAGCCCGGGGACCAACAAGGGCCGGGGGGCTGTGGGGGCAGAGAAAGCAACTGGAGGCCGACTGGCAGTCTGGCTAGGTAGCGCAGACGGAGACCCAGCCAGTCAGTCAGCCAGCCTTGGCTGGGGGTGGGGAGTCTGGCGGGTGGGGGCAGGTCTGTGACAGACCCTAATTTGAAGTGCCTGCAAGAGGCAAGTGGTGGGGAACAGGCGCGCATCTTCCAAGGCCCGTGCTGGGAGGAGGAGCAGGAGAAGGAACAGCCCCCCCCCTTTCTCCCGGTCCTCAGACGGATTCAAAGCAAAGGCAGCCACAGCTACACCGGAGGGTCTGTTTACCTTAGTTATTTTACCTACTACTGTCCGTACATTAATTAGGTGTATGAAGCACCGCGGTATTCCGCCTGGAAGTCGCTGGGAGCCAAACAAAAGGCTTCATTCTCTCCCGTTCTCCTTTCCCTCCACCACCACCCGCCACGCCACTTTCGCGACCCACCCACCCCACCCCCGTCTTCCACTTCACGGAGCGACCGAAAGAGAGATTTTAGGATTAACCCCCATGGATTTATTTTTCCCTTCGCGTTCCTTATTGCGATACAATAACTCGGGCCTCTGGTTCTTCCCAAGGACGCGAAGAATGCGGGTTGGTCTGCTCCCATTTTCACACGTGCTGCGCGTGGGAGCGCTGCGCGAACCGCTGGTACAACCATCCGATTCGTCCCACGCAAAAAGGTGCCTGTTGTGGCCTACGGGACACCTTTGGTTGCTTATAGAATTGGCTAAATGTTTACCTTTCCAAATAAAATCGGTAGGCCAAGTGATACGAGGATGATCATTTCAAATGGCCTAAAGGTGGTAACACTGTGTTTGATGTTTAAACACTATGGGACATTAAAAAAGAAGTATCGGTGGAATAAGAATTTTCCCCACTAAAGCAATTTTTGTGTTTTATAAATTAATCATGTTTATTCTTTTTTTTTTTACTCCAAGCAAAATGGGCCTAGGTTTATAGCCATGCCGTACGAAAGGATTCCCTTCCAACAAAAGAAACGAAAATGCTTAAAAATTTAATGCAGGCAAATTAGAATCCATTAAATCGCCTGTGTTTTAAATTTGTAGGCTGAGAACCAGCCACTTCAAAATGGCGCCCATTTTTTTGCGTCAAAACCGACCCATTTCTCAGGTTCCAACTACAGCAAGAGAGTTGAAATAAGAGCGTCAAACTAAATCAACTTTTCTTTTTTATTTTTAGGGAAGAGGGGAAAGTTAGCTCTTTCAATTACCGTAGAATCGTTTTCCTTCCTTTTTAAAAAAAAAAATGCAAAACGCACAGCAAAAATCAAGTGTAATGGCGATCTGAAAACAGTTACTGTACTCAGGTATAAAAACATATTTTGTTTTGAAGGGCGTGGAACGAACGCAAAAAAACGCGGCCACAATTTCTTGGCGACCTTTTTTTTAGTGCAAGTGTCTGAAGCCCCACTTTTGCAAGACAAATGCGGGGTGACATTTGTCTTTGCAATTGCTACGATAGAGCTTGCTAGTATTTTTGGGTTAATAGTTCAACAATATTCCCGCCTTGATTAATCATCAATGTACACGGAAATTCTCGCAGCGCTGTTTCTTCTTGATAGGGTCGAAGTAACCGAGCAGGCCGGATCTCTTCGCATTCTTCTCTCAACCAGGTCTTTGCTGCTCCCGAGGAAGCGCGCCTGGCCCGGGATAGCTTCCCCCAGCCCACTCCCCGACCGCCTCTCCGGAAACCGCGCCAACTGCACGGCAGCCCCGCAGTTCGGAAACCGTATTTCTTCCTACACCTCGTGTCTCGCCATTTTCATAAATGAATGATCGGTGACCCGGGCTGAACCTGCTGGGGGCAGACAGCCGAGGAAATTCTACCCTGCGAGGAGCTTCTGGATCTTGTAGGTCGCGAACCTTGCGGCGGAAAGGCCCTTTCGCGCCCCCACGGCCACCGCCGCCACCCACCTTTTCCCAGCTGCAACCCGTGTAAAAAAAAAAAAAAGCGAAAAGGCCCCATTTTCCTGCCGAGTTCAAGCTGGCTTGGATTGTTGGGAAGCCCGGTGGGCCGGATGGCTCCAGGCCCTTTTTGCACCGGCTCCAGTGATCGAGTCCGCTCTTTCCCTGGCCGACCCCCTTCGAGCCTCGAGCCTCCTTTACCTCCTCTAACGCTCCCCCGCTTTGTTTCCTTCACCGCCGGCTACAGCAACTCCCTTTGCTCGCTCCCACGGTAGCTTCGAGTTCAGAAATGAAACGTTAGCTTAGGAAAGGGAGGACGACCAGGCCTCTGGGGGAAGCCTTCTCCCGGCCTCGCTCCTTTGCTTTTTCCTCCGTTCCCCAGTACGGAGGACACCTTCGGCTTCTAATTTTCCCTCTCTTCTACGCCTTTGCTGTGCTTCTTTGAGCGCTGCCTTTTCTCTCGCCTTCGCTCCGCCGCATCTTTTTTTGTCGTTGTGGTCTCGCTCTCGCTCTCACACACAAACAAACACACGCTCGGAAACTTTTAGTGAAACTTTCAACAATAAGGAATCCGCGATCGGCTGTTGCTTCCTCCCAGATCAGTAACAGGCTTCCTCTTCTGTCAAGTCAAGGCGGGTTTTTTTTTTATTTTTCCTTCTCTGTCACCCGCTCCTTTCTGCCGAGCCCTGGGCTTTTTTGGTTTGTTTGTTTGTTTGTTAAACTGGCGTCCTCCACATATCTTGGACTACACTTCCCGTCAGTCCCTGGCCAATGGGCACTGTAGTCCATTACTTCTACTGCGCCCGCAGCTTGATATAGAGGTGGCTGCTCTAACCTTTCCTTCATTCAGGCTCCATCCGTCCGAACCCCATTTTTTTTTTCTTCCCCCCACAATCCCCTTTCTTGGGCAATGGCTTTTCCCAGCAGCAGCTACCTTTCCCCCTTCCCGCCCTCCCTCCCTCCCTCCGCTCGGCTTGGCTTGGCCGCCGACTTCAGTTTGGTGGAATCTCTGCTGACGTCACGCGACTCCCCCAGCCAAGCAGAGCGAGCCGAGCCGAGCGGAGTTGAGCGGAACAGGAGCTGCAGGAGAGCCCAAGCCAGGCAGGGGGAGCCGGGTCGCCCGCCGGGGAGCTGCCCGCCGCCGCCAACCCACCCGGACCCGGCCTTTCCCTCCCCTTCTCTTCCTTCCACGGGCTGTTCGACGCCCGCGTTTCTTCTCCCGAGGATCCTGCTGGACTGCCTCCCTTTCTTGACTCGGGCGGGCCTCGGGAGTTGCTGCTCGGGGCGCTGGCGGCGGTGCGATCCTTTCCCAGACCTCTCCTCCCCGCCCGGGGATTTACTCAGCGTTCCGGGATCCGGGACCCATCCCCGTCGGACAAGGCAGGAGCCATCAGAGCCAACTGGAGCCGGTAAGCCCGAGCCCCGAGGTGGGCCGCGCAGTGTCCCTGGGCCGACGGCGTGTGAGTTGAGGCGAGTCTGCGGGTTGAGTCCAATTCGAGCGGCTGGTCCCGGCCGGTGATTTGGGGCGCTCGGCTAGCTCCGAGACTTCGGCTTCCAGCGCTTGATTGGGTCAGGGGGCTGCCAGTGGGGTCTCGCTCGTTGCCGGGTTCTCCCCTTGCCCGACTTTGAGGAGCGACCTTTCCTTCTGGTTTCCCGTCTTTTTCTATCCTTTTCCCTTGTGGCTGAAAAACATGCCTTGGCATCCTGGCCTTGCAATCTCCCTGGGATGAAGGAAGGACGGAAGGAAGGAAGGAAGGAAGGAAGGAAGGAATCAGGTCGTCTTACAGAGCTGTCTCAAATGCAGCCCTTTATGATTGGCCCTCCGCGTCCTTTTTAATGTTTTTCATCCAGCTTTGGAAAAAGTGGAGGAGGCCAAGTCGTCAAGGAGTTGCCACAACGAGGCAACTCTATAACTGAAGTAACTTTCTTGTAAAGGCATAATTACAATTACTCCTAGGGTGGTTTATATGGCAAAGCATACGGTGCATCAGGATTCTGAGACTGGGAAGACTTAATTTTAGCCTCAACATTCTATTTGCTTCTTGTAGTCTCATTTAAGAGGCAACATTTTGTGAAGTTTGTGGCAGGATTGGGGGGGTGTTTTGTTTTGTCTTGTCTTGTCTTGCCTTCTGACTCCATCATATCCCTATTATTAAATCTGGTTCCTCTTCCAAATGCAGTATAAAGAGTAATTTGTGTTTCTTTTATTTTTAAGAACAGTGAAGACGATCTAAATTAAACAAACGAGAAACCAGGCAGGAAATAAATATTCAGAGGGAAAGGGGGGGGGGTTCCCTCTAATTAATTTAGTTGGCTTTACAAAAGTTCCTTTACATTCCAGGGGGGAATTAACTTTTAAAAAGAAAAGCAACATTCTTCTCTTAATTTTTCAAATATTCCAAATAATGAAAACAAATCATCCAACCTCTTACAATTTTTGGCTATGCCTTTTGATGCCTACCCACCTTCCTGACCTATTTTTGCAAGTTTTCAAAAACTCCAGTTTGTATCCTTAAGAATCAAGTTATAGGTCTGTCTAAAATGCCATGGAAATGCAATTGTGAGTCACTTGCTATTGATGAGGAAGGAAACAAAAACAATAAATACCGAATTCTAATCTGCAATGCGATGTATTTCATTTTGCATTTCTGTAAAAGATGCACTTTATTTTAGCTATTTTTGGTTGAGTATGTATGAGTTGCTCATAAAAGCAATTTCAGTTTGTGAACTTAAAACAATAAAATGAAAATAAGAGTCAAGTATGTGATGAAGAAGACTGGGTCCAGAAAAGAATATGATTCTAATTGTAATATTGATTGGGGACTCCAAATTATTTGATGGAGGGTCCCATATATTGTATTTATGGGATTATTTGCATGTACTGTATAATCAGTCTAGCATCTGGGGCTAATATTATTGAAGCCTAAACAGTCATTCCCAAGAGCCTTTTCCTGCCCCCTCCCCAATGGATAAATTTTCAGTTTGGATGTTTAAAAATCAATATTTTTTTCTTGGCAAACATGGTTCCTTCCTTCTTTCTCACTGTAGTCTTAACCTTACTAGCCCAACTAGTCTTAACTTGGCACTGCATTCCATATAAATCTGGGTTACTTCTCAACTATTAGAAATCCTTGCAGTCAAATGTTTATATTCCAAAATGAGTAAGCACAAGATTTTAAAACAATTGATAAATAGAACAACTGATACCACATTTTTTTAGAATAATATTTTCTAGTGGTTCGGTTTTTGAAAGTGAAGGACTTAAAGCAAAAATTAATGCCTTATCTGTCTCAGTGTGTTCAATTAATTAGCCCGTAAGGCAATCGATGAGCCTGAGAGTTTGAATTTATCCTGGGAAACCTGCTTGACAAAACCCACTTTAAGGACCCTCCAGGATAAATTAAAAGGGACTCTCAACTGCCTTTCTCTAACAATTTCACTACAGATCTCAAATTAGGCCTTCATTGTGGGGAAAATGTCTCCTTTACTTCTTCTGTTGTAGCTCAGAAGGTAAAACTGTTTGGGGGCATCTTACATGTCAGTCTTAACTCCTGAAAGATAAAGAACTTATCACCTTTTCCATATGTCCCCTTAGTCACATACATTAAACTGAAGCAATATCTCAGCTGCATCTATTGCTGGCACCCAGTTCTACTCTAAGAGACTTTGAAATAGTTGATGGCTTGGAAAGAAATCAGATGGCTCTGGTCTGAGATCTTAAAGCCAGCCTGGGTGGGAAGAATCCCCTTGACTTAATCTTACTAGCTTCTAGGAATTTTCTCCCTGGAGCAAGAAAATGCATCTTCATTTGAAAAAACAGTTTTCCTTGTGAGACACGTTTTGTAAAACAGCTTAAATAGGATGGAGGAGTATCACCCTCATCATCCTCATCATTAAGTCAAGAGGATTATTGTTCATCTTCCTGGCTGTTTCTGATTAATCGGTTAGGCAGAACTGTCCTGTCCCCCAAGGATTTCGGAGAAGGCTCAGAAGGATAGGTTGGTTAAGAGTGAGCACCAGAAATGGTGGAAGGAATATTGGGGAATGGGGAAGTTAAATTACCCAAGCGAAGAAGACATGCAAATTTTCTATCAGAATTACCATAAGTAAACATTTGAAGCCTGGACTAATAACCTCCCATCTGTGTTACTTCATATCGAGTTAGTTGAGAGCTCTGGTAATGATTTTTGTAATATCTCCCAAACAGACATCTCAATCAGGTGCTAATCTTGTTCCTTTTTTTCCCCTTAACACCTCTTTTTTAGTGTTAAGTTATGCTGTTAGTTCTGTTCTCTCTTCTCGGTTAAGTTTAAAAAGTACTCTTCAGAAGAGTTACAAGTTGAAGTGAAGGTGGCATTTAAATTGTTAGGAATCCAAGCCCTCCTCCCTTCTAGCCATAGGAGGCAGGCAGAGAAGGGGAGTGGCCCATTGCCTTTCTTGCCCGTTTCCTCTCCATCCCAAAAGGGTCTCTTGAAAAACAGCACAGGGAGAGGCTGCCTCCTCTACCTGAAAAGGGAGTAAATTCAGACCCAGAGGTTTCCTCTTTTTCAAGCTCAATCCACACTAGTGATTTATAGCAGCATCCCCAGTCAGTGCTGTGGCAGTACAAAGGCTGTCTCCATGGCTTTTATAGTAGCATGGTTCGATGGATGGTTCCGTAGACACTGAAAATATTTGGAAATGGAAAAGGGTATCTACAGCGAGATACACCTGCTTGTGTCTCTTGAAAAGAATGTCCCTTCCCACGTGGTGGAGGGGACACTCACCAAACCTTCCTGCTCCTTTATGTAAATCACAGCATTGTTAAACTGAGTACCTTGATATGCTCTCCTGGCTCAAAGATGTCAGCTATTGATTTATTCCAGTGGATTTAGACAAGACTAACATTTCATAGGATCAGGCTAGGTGAGCCCTTGTAAACTCAGGAGCAGCTCAGCTTTGGTTTTATTTGGAAGTCTGTTGCACTAAATCACATAAGCTTTGCTTTCAGGTAAATGCTTGTGCTTAAATCTGTAATTTTGTGAAGGAGACTGCAGGCCCCCTTCAAGTCCATTGGGCTGATTTCCTCAGTGAAACCAATCTCAGACTTGCTGATTTGAATCTATCAATAAATAAATAAAATCCAGCAAGTTTAGACAAGCCCTTTCCTAGGAAAACAGATTGTAAAAGCTGAAATTCCCCATCACAAATGAATGGATGGAAAAATGTGCCATTTCAAATGTAAGAGGAAAAAGTTCATTTTGGGTAGTTAAATTGAAGCAAGCTGTTTGACACACAGATGAGTGAATAGAACTTGGACAGTGATGCATTTTTATTGCATTGATTCAAGGTGTCTTCTTCCTTTTATTCAGGATCAGATTTTTTTCTTTTTGCCATGCTGCATGCAGCATCCCTATAAAAAAATCTCTGTGAGAAAATCCACTTTTCCCTCTAATTATGGTATATAACCCCTACAGATCTATGTGCATTGAAAGGCTTCGGTCAGGAGAGAAATATCCCAGGGCCACTGGGCATTTGTCAGATTCCAGGCATGAAATGTTGCACATGAATTCACATTAGGTTTGCATCATTGGACGTGTGTGTGTGTGTGTGTGTGAATTTATTTCAAAATGAAGTTTATGCAGAGTCAAAATTCAAATTCAAGGAATGAGAAAGCTAGATGGCCTTAAGTTTCTTCTACAGTCCAAAGCTTAAATCACTGGTTAGGCTGATTACCTGAATTTAATTTTATTTGGTTGGAGCATCAGAATTTAAAGCATGTGTAGTACATCTGCTTCACTCCCTGCAGTTGAGCAGCACAGAAGAAAGAGATCTGCAAGTGTACGCGCACACACACACCACATTGGGGCGGGAGATGAATAGCCTTCACAGGGATGACCTCAAATCAGGTATGGGCAGAGTCTGGTCAAAAAAGTTGATATATATGAAGAATAAGTAAATTTTGGATTATGTGATTGTGATCACCATCTTGACTTTTTGACAACATCCCCCCCCCCCACATCTCTTCAGTTCAGCATTCTTGAAACCAAATTTAGCAAACCCAGTTTGCTCCTGTGCTTTTTTTATTCTAGTTTTCCCAATCTGATACCTTAAATGCGCTTTTCCCCAGTGTCCAGACTTTTACCATGCTAGCTGGCATCTACAGAAGCTTAAAGTATTTGACTGAAAATTATGGGAAATTGGAATTAATCTTTAGGTATAACTTAATTGTAATTTTATCGTGGTTGTATGAATGTATTCATTATAACTTAACGGTTTTAAGGATATTACCCAGAGTCACTTTGGAGCGAGATGGGCCCCAAACAAATTTAATAAATACAGAGGCGTCTAGAGGGACCAGTTTTTCCTTCCCATTCATTTGGAAGGGTTGTCTTGTTTTGTTTTCCTTTAAAGCGGCGGCGTTGTTGTTTTCTCGTTTGACTTCGTAAAGCTGGCGTTTATTTCGCACGTCATCCCAATGCCAATCCGTCTGGTTTTTATTTTTATTTTATTTTATTTACTTATTTTTTTTGCAGATAACGGGTTATGGAGTCCAACTGCCGTAAACTTGCATCGGCTTGCGTCCAGTTAGGTAAGAAAAAATAATTTCGCCCCGAATTGGTTTTTCATTTAACCGGAACGACCTGCGTGCCTTTTGGACACACTTTACTTGTTGATCGTTTAAAAAAAAAAAAAAGACTTTAAAGGTGGGCGGTTGTATACATTATCTGCACCCAACCGGGTTAAATTCGGGGGACACACACACACACACCCCTCCTAGCCCGGCCAAAGCGCCCTTGGTAAGTTCGAGGGCCCGTCTCGTCGCGAAACTCGGAGCCCCACTGAGGCGGCCAAAAGCAGCTCCTTTGAGGGGGCGACGGAAGGCGGGTGGAGAAAGAGGGACGACGGAGGTCCAGGGGAGAGCGGGAAGGCTACGGGGTCCTCCAAGAGGACCGGCGCCTCCACCTTCGCCTCTCCTCAGTGGCGTCGGGGTATCGCCTCAGGCCCCTAAGCCGCTAACCTAGCCAGTGAGGACTTCCAATCCTCACCCCCACTTACAATTTCCCACACACACACAAAGCGCTTCCATCTGCGGAATAAACACAGCCCCCCTTCTCTTTCCCTCCTAGGGGTGCAACCTTCGACCGTCGAATGCCTCTTTTCCAAAGACTCCGATATTAAAAAGGGGGACTTCGGCGAGGCTCCGGAAGGTAGGAAAGAGGCTTCCAGCAGCAAACTCTTCGGCAGGCCCCACCCCAGCGCCAACGGTGAGTCGAGGCGGCCCATCTCTGGCTAAGCGGATGGCGGGGGGCAGATCGGCGCCCCCTCCCCTCGCCGTGAAATCCCCTCCCCGGGGGGGTCTAAGAAGCTCGTGGCTCCCACGACCAAGGCTGAGCCCGGGGGAAAAAAAATCCCGGGGTTGGGCGCCGCAGTGGGGGGGGGGCACGGTGGGAGAGCCGAAACAGGGGAGGGGACCCTCCCCCCCTTCCCAAAGCTTTCCGAGCAGCTGTTGGCTCGGCAGCGGCGACCCGGGCGAGGGTTTTGCGCGCTCTCCCAGCTTTCCTCGCGGCGCAGGGCGGCGAGCCGAAGGCGGTGCAAGGGCGCCCTCTGCTGTTGAGCACGGGTGCGGAGCGGAGAGCGGCTGGGCGAATCTGCCAAAAGGGAATTTGATCGGGGTTTGAGTTTTTTTGTTTTTCTTTTCCTGGGAAGGAAAAATATTTGTATTGAGCAGGCATATTTGCCAGAAATTGCTACTGGCGTGCCACCCTTGGCTATTTTCTTTGACCCAAAAGGGGAAAAAAATACCTCGGTTGATTCGTCTGTATCCTCACTGAATTCGAAGCGTTTGTCCTCTAAGATGCAAGCTGTCGCTTACAAGGGCTAGCAATAATGGTAGAAAGTAGGACCAAAGGTTGTAGCTGCAATGATAGGTCTTTGATTTTTGCCATCATCCGGAAAAGGCAAGTGGCATTTTTCTTTTTTTGTTTCAGTTAAAATATCGATATTTATTTAAAAAAACGTATGTCCCAGTATATATATTATTAAAAAATAATAAAATAAACAATAATAATACGAGTTTAGCAGCCTGAATTACTTCCCAATCCAAAATGCACCTTAGAAGCCCTTTTGCTTTTTAAACCGACAACCTGGAAATAAAAGTAAATGAGATCTTTTTCTTTTGCAGTGATATACAGTATGTTACAACCATAATAGGCTCTGGCTGTTGTTTTTAGAAGGCAGTTGTGTTTAATTAGCAGAAATGCCATTTCGTTAATACCCCCAAGATAATAACAACTTTCTTTGGAGCGTTGTTTATGCAGATGGGCACGGTTGTTTATGAGAAATCACACGAATTGTTAAATCCAATTGCTTCCTAATTGGAAAAGTTCCACTGAGTTCCAGTGGCACATCCTCCCTCTCCAAGAAAGTACCCGGGCAGAAGTGCCACTCAACTTGTTTCAAAAAACATCGCCACACACAATGCGTAGGAAGGGGATTAGGCATTCGCTCGCAATCCTCCATCACGCGCGATCGCCCCACTTGGTTTCCTTGGAGTGATTTTAGCACAAAGGAATCTCTTTGGCACTTGCCCGGCAGGGAAAAAAAAAAAAGACATGTTGGCGGGGCATTTCGTGCTGCGGTTGATAAAATGGGGAGGGGGTAGCTATGAGCCCCCCTTCACCTAAATTACAGCGTCTACGAATCCCATTTCCGGGAGTTGGAGTGCAATGGACACTGCGGATTTGAAACGATCAGAGTGGTAATCTAACTAACACTTTTGCACGAATCTGACGCTCACCTGGTGATCTGGTCGAAAGAACAACATTTGTCATAGAGATTTGCTGAGAAGGAAGTGTGTATACAAATGCGCGCTCGTTTTGAGGACAATTCCGCTGAATGGAGTGCATCGGGGCGAGGTCTCAGCTATTCAAGGGATGAGTAAAATTCACCTGGGCGTGAACCTCATATTTTTTTCGCTGCTGAATGCGCAGGAACGGTGGCATTTGCCGTGGCGGAGTTGCACCCGTGCAAGAATTCGGGCGCCACCCTTGGAAAAACCCTTTGTAAGACAATAAAAGCGAATTGGCTGGAGGCCTGTGTCTACGCTGAGCTCGCCAAAGAGATCTCCAGCCTTCTAAAGTGCTTTAACTCAAAACAAGGGGATATAATTTCCAGGCGAAAGATTCTTTGGTAGGGGAAAGATCCACACACACACACAACTCCCGGTCCAAAGAACGCTTCTGAGAATGATGAGTTGGGAAATCACATTGAAAAGTACAAACACCTTTTCCGGGAAGAATCAAGTGCTGAAGAAAGCCAATTCAGGGTTGTCTGCTGCAAATCAGATCCAGGCCAGGGAGCTGGGATCCTTACAGAAAAAGACAATCTTGACTTAGGAGAGAGATGGGACCCACCTTCATATTCTGTGGATGCCATGAGTCAAATTAGGTGGAAACTTCTATAAACCTAGAAGAAAAGTTCTTCTCCAGAGTGGCTCACCCAACAGAAGATATTGGCTGCAGACAACTTTGACTTTTAGCTAAAGAAAAGTTGAGGATTTTTTTTTCCCCCATCATGATCACCCCTGGGAAACAAATTGTAATTTTTCTAACCATTCATTCGGCCTTGTGGGTTTTGTATCCGATTCATTTCCTGTCCTATGCAATATGCCACAAGGCCTTTTTTTAAAAACTCTCTCCAATTAGAAAGGAAATGGCCAAACGTGTTTGTTGCTTTTTGAGAAAAGAAAAAAAAAGGAAAAAAAATCAGCTTAAACTAAAGATGGATTTAAAAAAAAAAAAAAGTTTTGGTGCTAAATTGAGGACCAATATTGGGGAAGAGACCCCAGGGCTAAATATTGCCTAAGTGAGAATGGTGGAGTTGTCAAGAGAACTCACCTGCTTTTCAAACTTTCAACTTGTTAAAATGCTACACAATGGAATGAGAAAATTAAGAGAATCATAACCCCACCCATGGAAGGATTGGGTCTTAAGTAGGTACAGGCTATATTTGTATTTTAGAAAGTGAACACAAAACCACGGGGGATTTAAAAGACATAAACCGATAAGATGCACATGTCCAGATGCCATAGATGTTAAGAAAAAAAAGCTTCAGGAAATGTTTAACACAAGTGAATTTGAAATGGCTCTAAAGTGTGCCTTGTAGCCTGTATCCTTCCCCACTTCTTGCTTTCCTTCATACAATATAAATGGGACTTACTACCTATGTAGACCAATCTTAATCCCATATAGAATGCATAGGATTATTTTTTTTCAGCAGCTATCCTATGTTTAGCAAAAATAGCCTCAAAAGGAAGTCTAAAAAAGATTTCTGATAAATTCATCCAATGAAATGAATGACCACTATCCCCAATAAAATCATCTTAAGGAGCCAGTTGGTTTCAGGGAGAGCTGTGTGTCCTTTTCATTCCAAAACATATCTGGCAAAATGAGAAAGAAAGGATACTTCCATTGGTTTTAGAATAGAATTCTTTATTGGCCAAGTGTGATTGGACACACAAGGAATTTGTCTTTGGTGCATATGCTCTCAGT
>JAEANM010018262.1:0-12695 GCA_017656035.1 Myanophis thanlyinensis | reverse complement strand
TTTTAAACTATCAGCTTATCTAATTATTTTAATTGGCTTTTAGATTTTGTTTATGTGTTTTTTACTTGCTGTACACCATCCCGAGTCCCTAGGGAGAGGGGGCAGTATATAAATTCAATAAAACTGAAAACTAAAACTGAAAACTGAATAACAATTATTAGCAAATTGACTATCACTGACAAATATTGCATATTTTCTTTTGTGAGATATAATTGTTTGTTTGTTTGAGTGATTGATTGACTGATTGATCACATATGTTTTCTCCATGACAATCTATTTCTAAACTTTTCTTTCAAATCTCCAACTATATACTCATCCCTACTGTAATTGAATCCATTCCCCCTTGTTGCTGGTCATCCTTTTCTTCTCTTTCTTTGCACTCTTCCCAGCATTAGACTGTTCTCCTGAGAATTGGGTCACTGGATTATATATCCAAATGGATAATATATCATTTTTTGTGCTCAAATGAAAACTCTGGGTTGATTTCTTTGATGAATCCCCCAAATGATAGCTAGAAAGATTACTTTGGAAAAAAAATCATGCCAGATTTGCACAATATCATTTGGAGGAAATTTTTTAATGAGTCAAAGAGCAAACCCTGGCACAAAAGCATTTGGTCATAAGACAATGGAATGAAAAAAGGCTGCAGCTAACTTGATATTAATAATCTTTATCTTTATATTACTTCTGACTGTGATATCTGTGATATCTAGTGTGGGACTCTAAATGGTGTTAAGCCATAAACTCCTTGTGATTCTTAAACTGACTGGTTCACATAAAGTTATAGAAAAGTTGTTTAAAAATATTGAACTGAGGCATTGGATTTCAGGAACATAGTTTTATAACTAGTCCTTGAGTTATAACCAGATCTTTAACAACCATTCAAAGTTATGATGGTGTGATGGAATGTAGTGTAGATTCCCAAGAGGGAGGGAGTGCATTCCAGAGACAGCTCAATTCAGATATTTTGTGTGAGAGAAAAAAGGTGGTGGATTATTATTCTTGTTGTTGATTTAGTCTTCAATTCGATTCACACTCTGAGACTGGTAAAAACTTAACAATTCAAGTCCTAACCAAGGACCTAACAGCTGTTAAGGTAATGTCTGAGTATACAGTCTGTTCCGAGTAAGGTGTTCTTTTCCAAAGTCAGAATATTCAGGTCTAAGAAGTTCAAAATTTCCATATATCTAGTCAGCCTTTTGGGTATTGCTCCAAGGGGTCCTACTACTATTAGTACAACCATTGATTTCTTCTTACACAATAGCTCAACTTCAATTTGCAGTGGTATTTTGATTTTTTCCCCTAATTGTTGTCTTCAATTCGTGCATCACTTGGTATTGCAATATCAATGAACCAGATTTTTTTTCTTTTCCACAATAGTGATGTCAGGTGAATTGTGGGCCAGATGTCTTGTCTGTTTGGATTTGAAAATCCAACAAGATCTTGACCTGTTCATTTTCAAGACCTTTGTCAATTTGGTGTTCCCAGTAATGTTTGCTGCATTTGAACCCAAACTTCTGGCAAAATGTATGTTCTTGGCAACTCGATCATAACATTGTAGATAATCAGTTTGTAAGGTTTTGCTGCAGCCACTGATAAGGTGACCCACTGTTTCATCTTTCTCATCGCATAAATGGCATGTGCTGTTGTTACTGCCATGTTGAATTTTTGCTTTCATAGAATTGGTCTGCAAGCTTGTTCTTCAGCACCCAAAATGAAGCTTTTGGTTTCTTTCTTCATCACCCCAGATCTCAACCATCTCCATGTTTGCTTTGTGTCTGCTTTTCCTTCAACATCCTTCAGATATTGACTGTGCATAGGCCTCTCTTTTTCCAGTCTCCCAATGCTCAATTGTTTCTTTCTGATATTCCGCTTTCAATCTCATTGTTTTCAGGTTTTCCTTGTTGACCTCCTTCAGCAGAGGCTCTTTTGCTTTTTTATGTAATCATTTAAATCATGTTTTTCCTCTTCCACAGTTTGTTTCACCTGTAAGAGTCCTCTGCCATCCTGAGATTTAGACAAGTACAATAAATCAATATCACTTTTTGGATGCAGAGCATGGTACATTGCATTAATTTTCTTGTCTTTCGATCCAAGTTATCAAGTTCTAGCTAAGTCCTATCAAATTATTCCAGCTGAGTATCATATTACAGGCATTGCCTAGGTGTTAATTGCCTTTATGATATTTCCCCCACTTAGCTTTTTCCAGACTCACTTAATGTATTTTGTTTACGTAATTAGCTTCCTTGTCTTGGTTGTGCAACAGGTCAGAGGCTTCCAAAACTCCTAAGTACTTATATCCTTCTTCTGGTGTTACTGCTTTTATCAACTCTTCATTATCAAGTTCAAATCCATCATCTTCAACATTTTTTCCTGACTTAACAGCAATTGTTGTACATTTGTCAATACCAAATTGTATCTCATTGTTTCTGCTAAAATCCTCAGTGCTTTTCAGCATTCTAGTTACTTTCACAGTGCTTTCAACCTGCTTGTTTCTCGGTGACATAGTGGTCAGAATGCAGTACTGCAGGCTACTTCTGCTGACTGCCAGCTGTCTGCAATTTGGCAGTCCAAATCCCACCAAGCTCAAGCTTGACTCAGCCTTCCATCCTTCTGAGGTGGGTAAAATACGGGCCTAAATTGTTGGGAGCAATATGCTGACTCTGTAAACCACTTAGAGAGGGCTGTAAAAGCACTATGAAGCAATATATAAATCTAAGTGCTATTGCTATTAATCCACCACTTTGCATTCCCATTGTGCTTCTTGTTGTTTTTCAACAAGTTTTTTTCAAAATTTCAAGGTATTTTCTTTGTTAGGTTTTCACTTGTGGCAGCATCATCTTGACTTTCAAGACTTTCATTTATAGAAATGATGCTTATTTGCTCAAAATAATGCATTTTGCTGAAACTGAATTATTTAGCTTTATAGCTTTAATAATTATATAGCTTTATTTTCTCTGCAATAGTCACAACTCTTTGTTTCAGCTCATCAATCACAACTGCAATTTTCTTGTTTTCCAGATCATATCTTGCTGACAGGCTAATTCTGATTTTTTTTTATTCTTCAGGTTTCCTTGCCTCAAATTCTTCAAATTACTTAAATGTTGCCCCATGAGCTCATGGAAGGGGGTCATTTCTCATTTCCCTGGCCTTGGGGTTGGTTGTCCCAGCAATGAATGGTAGAGATATTGCCAGGTTGTCTGTTGCTTCTCCTGGGAAGTTTAATAGGGCAATTCCTGATTGTATGACCAGGCTCTCCCCAATAGAAACACAAGGCGAGCTCTCTGCACCTCTGCCAATTTTCTGCCCCTGGATTTGTCTGGATGTTTCAATCTGTATTACCTCTGCAATGTCCAAATCCAAAGGGGTAGGGAGGATAAGGGTAGTCAGTCAAATTTCATCAGCTGCCACACCAGTTAGCAATTTGAAAGTTGTTGGTAAGCAAATAATCGGCCTGTAGTTTCCTGGTGCTGCCCTTTTTGCTAGACCTTTCATTATCAACTATCAAGGTTTTGTCAAACATTAGCCTCTTCAATTTCACCTCTTTGTAGTATGTTGTGAAGATATAAAGTCATGTATCATCTGCATACTGATATCTCAATCCATGGTGATGGATGATCTCACCCAGTGGCTTGATGTACATGTTAAAAGTAGAAAAAGAAAAAAAAGTAATGACTCCGGTAGACACCATAGAAGAGCAGCTGAGGGTTGGATATCTCATTTCCTATCAATTGGGACCAGCCTTGGAGAAAGGAGATAAATGAGCGGAAAGACTGTGCTGCCCAGCCCCAGCCCCTGTAACTGGTCAAAGGATACCATAGACCAGTACCATTGTCTATGGTACTCCCATTCTACTTTCACCAAAATCGTCCATAAGTACAAACAACGCAGTTTCAGTCCCATAATTGGACCTGAATCCTATCTAGGAGTCCAGATAATCCATTTCATCCAGGACCCTCTGAAACTGCCAAGAAACCACCGTCTATTATTTTCCCTAAAAAGGAAACATAGGAAACTGGATAAACATTGACCAGACAGGTGGGATCAAACAATGGTTTTGGGTTTTTTTGAAGAAGGGGTAAACCAGAGCCTTCTTAAAAGGCCCAGAAATATCCCCTCTTACAGTGAAGAATTTACCACTGCCTGAACCCACCTGCTAGTCACCATCCTGGAGGCTTTCATTAACCCAATGGGACAAGAATCTAACTGACAGATAGTTGCACCAACAGTATTAAGGATCCTGTCCACTTCCTCTGATCCAACAGGATCAAACTGTTGCCAGGTAACCAAACAAGACCGTTTCCAGATATCTCATATAGATGTGCATATGGGTTCCATCTGGAAATGAATCCAAGCAACTTCATGTTGAGCAAATTTTTCTGCATGGCCCTGGAGATGATCACCTGAGCCCTCTTGTCCCAGGAGATACCAGGTAATCCAAAATGGCACCAGCAGGTGACATTCTGCAGATGAAATAAGGGTGGACAAAAATACTGTTTCATTGCTCTTACTACCACAAGGTATGTAGGCTTTAATAGCTGCTCTAAATTGGAGTCATCCTTTGTTTCTCTCTAGTGGTGCCTTAGACATCTCTTAACCCTTTTCAAAACCTGTGACTCCTCTGTGAACCACAGGGAGCATCGGAGTGATGGGTCAAGAGAAGCTGAACAGCTTGTCTGAAGTCTTAGCTTTAAACAAATCACGGACCATCACGGACCTACAGACCTTCCGCCATGCATTAAAAACCTATTTATTTCAACAGACCACTCTGGCCTAGTACTCAGTGGGGGTTTTAAATTTTAAATTGTTTTAAATTAGTTTTTAAATTTTAAATTTTAATAGTTTAAATTTTTTAACTGTTTCTATTCGAATTGGTTTTAATTCGATTGGTCAGCCACTATATTTATTTAATTTTAATTTGGTTTTAAATTGTTACATATCTGTGTTTTTTAATAGGCTGTACACCGCCTTGAGTCCTTCGGGAGGGAGGCAGTATAGAAATCAAATAAATATAAACATAAACATAAACAAGAGTACAATCCTCTGAGCACAATCTATCACATTTCACCTATATTTTGAGCTCAACTACTCTTTTTCATCCTAATCTACTGTAAGTCTTCTGAGCAGTTAGTCTGCTGTGTTTTTCCAATCTAATGACATTCCCAGCTCCAACCAACTACAGTGCTTAGCATTCCTTTTCCTTCAATGGTTAGTCATTGCCTTCAATGGCAATTTCATAGTGGGTTGCTAAGCTGCTTTGTTTTTGGCTGATCAGCAATTTTCTTTCTTCTTCTTTCAGATTATCAAGATGTAAGTGAATGATATATCAGTCCTTCAGATTGTGCACCAACTCAGTTCCATTTCTTTGCCATGATCTTAATAAAAGGTGTCTCTGTGGAGCTCTTCTTTCATTGCAAGAACTTCCACCTGAAACGTTGTTTGAACATGGATGACTGCAGAGGAAACAAGAGAAGTGACATGATGCTGGATGTGGTGGTTGTTTTTTTTATGCTACTTTGTGTTACAAATTGCCAAAGGTTGTGATTCCTAATATGGACATGTAGAGATGTCTTTTAAATAAATATAAATAAAATTCTAGCTATAACACCAACCTGAAATTAAAGATACATAATGGGCAGAAAGGTAAAATTTAAATCTAATAATGATCACAGCAGCAATAGTAATAATTATAATAATGCAGTTGGCGAAACTGGACCACAAGAACATTGTCCTAAACTTTGCTTGCTGTGTCCATGCTTTTCTAGTTGTGTTTATGATTAATAGTTGACAGGAACTTTTCCCCTGCAACGTGCAATAAAATTTGCCTTTTGTTTAGTCAAGGCCTTTTCAGAAACTCCCTCTCCTTGCTGCCTTTTTTCCCTACACACATGGAATGCTTATTATAACTAACAGATTAGATTAAAAATCTCCCTCCACCACCTTCCTCTGTTTTAGAGGCATGGAAAATGTCCCAGCTCCTTTTCCATTCTGTGAGCTACTTAGAGGTTGATTGGGACAGAAGAGATCTGTTTCCATTATCCCAAGAGAAGAGCCTACACTTTCTCCTCCCTACAAAATTTGCATCAGCCACATTTGCCATTAGACCTGACCATCATTTTTATTTCAACAAAGGGCTATTGCTTCCCTCCATACCACCTATGAAAGAAAGGTAGTCTATCATTGCCAATTGCTTTGCAATATTGCTCCAATATGAGAACACATCAAAGGTTAAAGTGCTAGAGAAATTCTCTTTTAAGATGTACCTTACCTCTGCAATTCCAAGCTATTAATATTGATTTATGCATAAAATTTTATGACAGGTAATAGAAACGTAGACTTTATTCTTTGGGACAAGATTTATTAGCCCAGATATTATTGGCAATAAAAATGTAATCGCTCAGCTATTGACTATCATGAATTACAGGCAAGATAGCCTGCTTGTGTTGAAACCATACACTTGAGAGAAAAAGTGATGGGAATAGAAACTTCTGAAAGTGGGTGTTTTTGATTGCCTTGCCCTGGCAAACTTTAGGTCTATTGGAAACCAGGCTATTCCTCCACGTCAGGTGCACTTTCCCAAGGGCAGCTTAACTTGTCACCTCCCCAAAGGGATGGTGCAGGGCTTCATGCCACTTTACCATGACCATTGCCCCCCACCACTACACCACCAGAGTGTGATGCCACTCTGCTCCAAGACTACCATGTCTGAGGTGGCAACAAGCCAACCTGCCAAGTCCCCTCTGGAAACCCATGTGGGATCCTCACTGCAAAGCTGCACCCACCCATCCCAAAGTCACCTATGCCCCATGGAACCAGTGCTCTTGTGGGCCATGCTGGTCCTTAGTTTGCATACCCTGCTCTGCACCCAGCTTCCCTGGGACTCTCCACCACTAGGGATGACACTCATCCAGCCACTCCCAGAGGAGTGGTGGGGAGTGGGACTTGCAAGCTGAATGCCAGCATGGCCAGCAGCAGCACCACTCCATGACACATAGGTGGCAGCAGGACAGGAGTCAGAAGGGCTGCCACTGCCCTGGGGCTCAGCCCGGACACCTGATGCCAGATGGAGCAGAGAGTCATCCCTGAATATCTGGTCAAAGAAAGGGCACCTTCTGCAATCCTGCAACATCCCAGAGAGCCTTGCAGAGCCTTTGGAGCCCTCAGGAGGGCAAGCGAATGAGCACAACTTCTCTGTGGGGCAAGCCCTCGTTGGACAGCCCTGGTGCAGTTGCTTCATCCCAGCGCTGCTTAGCTGAAGGTTGTCTGAATCCCCAAGAGACCCTCTGGGAAAGGGACAGGAGAGGAGAGGCAACTCTGGCCCCACCCCTCCCCACTCCTGCAAAGAGATGAGACAGGAGGTGGAGGGAGTGTAGGGAAGAATAGCTGGTTTAGATAGTGCTCAGGGCAGGGGAGCTGGGAAGAAGGGCTGAACAGTGAGTGGACCCTCTCCCAGGCTGGTCTGGCTAGTTAGAATGGGAAATCATGGAAGCAAAGAGCTGATGTTGCAAGCACTCCTGTCCTGAATGATTTCTTGGGCCCTGTAAGCTCCTTGACAGGGTTGGTCTTGGATCTGTGAATGTGGGGCAGAAAGGGACATAGGCAGGCCCCTTGTAGGAGCCAGAGGTCTTTGGGGACTGAGAGAGGAGTCAGAGCTATATGTAGGGTGCTAAGTGGGCTACTGTGGCAGAATAGAGGCAGGCAGCTTTCCTGTGCTTGGAGGAGAATTAGGTGCAAATGGGTAGCACAGGGAAGGATTCACATCCCTGGCAGTGGGCATGACAGGGGAAGGAAAATGAAGGTTGTCTTGGAGGTCTCCAGAGGGATACAGTCAGAGGTGAAAGAGAGCCCCCTCCCCCCCAAAAAAACCCAGATGGAAGGAGCTTTTGCCTTGCCCAGCCAGGGCTCTGGCTTTCCTCTCCTCAGCCCTCTGTGTCCCATTCACTCTAGCTTCTCTCTGTTTTCAGGGCCACTCTTGTCCCCTCTAAGCAGCAGAAATCTAACAGTGCAGCTTAGGTGCTTAAGTGCCTCAAGAAATCTAAAATCAGTAAGTGGTTGCTTCCTTCCTGCTGCTCTTGCTCTTGCTGCTCCTCTCACTGCCTTCTGCTCCTCCATGCTGCTCCCTCTTGCTTCACTAGAAACCTAGTGAACATCCCTCCAAGGAGGATGCCTTTCAGCTGTTCCTTACTGCTCCAGAGTCAACATAAGCAAAGCATGCACACACCAAACTGGTAGTAAAACCAGTTGCATCCCACCACGGGTGCAGAGCATGGCCAAACTGACTGGATGATGGAGAAAGCCACCATATTAATACAGGGAGCCTTCAAAAACCCCAAGGTGCACAAAGCTGTCACCCAAGCCTCCCAACCGGACTAGCCACCACACCCAGCCTCAGCAACTGGTGGGTGACTACATCCATCACAGCAGGCAACACCAGTGGGGGGACTTGTGGCTGCAGTGGATGCAGCAGCACAAACACCAGTGCAGGGGCCCTGTGGGGCTCACACAGGTGAGGAGGAATTGCAAGATTGCACTGCTGGGCATGAAATTGATGGAGAACTCTAGCAATTATGGTTCTTTCTGGCCCAAGTCTGGACCTATATACAGGAATGCAGGACCAAGATAGCCACAGAGAGTGGCAAGTTAAGATGTGTCACATGGCCCTGGAAGGAGGTGGATGATGATGCACTAGTTCACAATGATGATGCACCAGTTGAGAAACTTCAACCATTTCATGGCACTCACAAGTGCTCTGAGGAGCCTCTCACTGACTGAAAGGCTAGAGAGTGTATCAAGACCATCAGTCACAGCTGAAGGAGCATAGCCAAGTGTACCTAAGAGTTCCTTGACCTGGCCTGCCAGCTGAACCATAAGACATCCTGGTTGTTTGTTTGAAAGACAGGCTAACCCACAAGCTGAACAACACCTGTATCTTCATGGGTGCCCTTCCCACTCTCCAGGGCTGGTACATCCTGACGGAGGAAGCAGAGATAACAAGCATCATCCCAGAGAGAGGTTGACAAAAACCCTTCCTGAAGAAGAAGGAAACTCCAAAAGTAAAGACAGGTGCTCAGAGTTTTCAACAATGCTCCACAGCCTGCTTCAAGTGTGGAAATGAGGGCCATCAGGCTCCCAAGTGTAGGTCCAATTGACTGGTCCAGAAGACAACTACAGGGCCCACCCAAAAAGTTGCCAAGCAGCTGCCACAGACTTGTGAGACTGCCTTGGAAGTAAGTCTGTAGAGATTCTCAATCAGCCAGGTCATAGTTGTCCCAAAGGTATTTTTTTCTGATGGCAACTGGACTTTCTTGTTTTATCTTTGAAGACATTTCACTTCTCATCCAAGAAATGTATTCAGCTCTGACAGGATAGTAGGGAATGGAAGGATTTATATTCCTCACAGATAGCTGGTCATTTGCATCCTTTTAGAGGGTCATTGAAGCACTTGGAGGTTTATCTGGAGGATCCTATCCTCAGGATCACCTGAGCAATGCTCCTGGTTCCTGTAGTATGCAATTTTTTTCCCCTCTAGAAATCTATTCCTACTCCCACACCATTTAAAGGATGTTCATCCCAAATTGAATAGCTAAAAGTCTGTAGAGATTCTCAATCATCCAGATCATGGTTGTCCCAAAGGTGCTTTTTATGGAGGCAACTGGACTTCCTTTTTTTATTTGAAGATGTTTTGCTTCTCTGAAGCTTCTTGGATGAGAAGCAAAACATCTTCAAAGAAAAAACAAGTCCAGTTGCCTCCAGAAAAAGACCTTTGGGATTGTCTTGGAAGTAATAGAGGTCCTACCTCCAAGGATGGAGAAAGAATGCTGACCAACACAGTGATGAGCCCAAGAGAAAGCAATACTGACTCAAATGATGATCCCTGGCAAGTGGTCCAATCATCCCAGTGTGCCAGAGTGTCCAAGAGTGTGCACAGGTCTATCATGTGTATCAACTCAGGAGCAACTATAGCAAACTGTGGTTTGTACTAAATAGTGGTTTTTTTTAATCTACAATAGGAATATAGGAATACTATACATAACATGTGCTACAGCAGAATCCAAACAAATAGAAATTACAGCAGGGAAGAAACACAACAAATAATTGAACACTCTTGTAGGGCCTCCTCTTATTACACAGATTCTTAAAGGGGTAATAGCCAAAAATCCTGCTGACTCATTATTGCATCATTGCATTAGCTGGTCAGTTCTTAAATTATCACCTCAACACAGTGACTATCCCCATTGAACTGAAAGCTCAGTCCTCAGGATATAAAACCAGCCTGATGGCCCCTTCTGGACTCAGAGTGTACCAGGTGCTTGGTTCAACTCTGCCCTAGTGGAGAAGTTGGGCTTCTCCAACTTCACTTAGACTGCTGAAAGTACTGGTGTCATTCTGCCATTTCTTTTCCATGACAGGCGGAATCCCAGTGACATTCATCACTGAACTGATTGAAATGTGAATGGGAGAACATATAGAGACTCTGAGATTTTGTGCTGTCTGCTCGCACTGGAGCTGAGTTGTTCATTCACCATATCTATAGACTACATGGTGCTCTGCAACGAATAATCTCTGATTGTGGAGTGCAATTTACCTCCAAATTTTATCAGGAATTTTAAAAGCTTTTTGGGAATCCCAGGGGCTCAGTTCCAATCATCAACCCAAATGAATGGGGGGGGGGGTTTATGAATGTGCAAATAGGGTGTACCTAAGGTGCTGCATAAATTGCCAACAGTACAATTGGACAGGCCTCTTGCCATTTGCTGAGATGGCCTATAATAATTTGGTACATAGTAGCACCAGATTCACCCCTTTCAAAGTGGCCATGGGACAGAACTTTGTGCCCATGCCTGAACTTCTACTGGCCGCCACCCCATCACATCCTTAAAAGACTCGGTTACCCAGTTACATACATGGCTTGTTGTCAGAAAATCGTTGGAGGAAGTAATGACTGGAGGAAACATTGGAGGAAGCAAGAGAAATTTATAAAAAACACACAGACAAAAAAACCCCAAAGACTAAAGATTTTAAAATAGGACACTGGGTCTACCTGTCAACCAAATACCTACAATCCAGGCAGCCTTCTAAAAAACCTGGGACCCAAGTACATTAACTCTTTCTCTATCACGAGAATCGTCAACCCAGTCAAAGTTGAAATCAAACTGTGCAAATCCCTTAGATACAATTTACCTGATTTTCCATTGTACTGAGACTGGAAACTCAATCTCCACTATGCCCAATTCCACCACTACCATCCGAACTACTCAGGAACAACATTTTGAAATTAAGGGAATTTAATTGACAGGGAACAACATTTTGAAATTAAGAACATTTTAGGCCTGTAGACACCAAGGAAAAATCTAGTATTTGGTAACATGAAAAGACTTCCCTTTTTCAGAAACTGAATGGGCGGACTTTAAAAAGTGTCAAAACTTCAAACTTCAACCAATATCCAGATAAACTGAAATAGTACCCAATCTTTTTTCACCACAGACCCCCCCCCCTTAAATACCTTTTGTGTGGCCATGGTCTGTGGCCACAAACCACCGAGAGTTAATTCGAGATTTAAATCATAACATTTCTTCAAATCTTTGCAAACCCCCCAGTGATGACATTGAGCCCCCCTAGGTTCAACAGACCACAGGTTGAGAAACACGGCCCTACAATATTATTTAGGTCTTAACTTCCCATCAAAGACTACAAACTTCACTCTTGTACTTCTGATGTTGCTTTTAAAGCCTCATTACCAGGTTTTAAAAATTAAGCTAAAAATATTGGTCTATGTCAAATTGTTTTTGTTTGGAGAGGATCCATACAATCCAAGTCATGTAACATTTTAGAATGAGCTAAGAAGGCATTTCAATAGTCTTCTAAGTAAAAGAAAAACTTCAAAATAATTATTTTCTGTGAACTGAATTTGACCGATAAGCTTACTGCTTCCTTCCACTCCTTTTCCTTTTCCTCAATGTGGTGTTTTACAGAAATACTCAAACAATGTTACTATTTTTAAAGACCGAAAAGTGTGCTCTTCTGCATTGTGCCAAATGCTAAATCATTTACATACCTTTTGCTTTGGGTTACTTTATAGGGATGCTTCCTTGCCTCAGTCACAGATTCAAACTTAATATTTGTCAAACCAATACTTCTCCTAGTTAATGTCTCTAAGAAATTGTTGGTACAAGTTATTTGAGCTATAATATTCCCAGAATGATTTTGAATCTATAAATTGTAGAGAACATGAAGAACTAGTAAATTAGGACATGGATAGCTATTTGGATGCATTGTAAGCCATTTGGCTGCATGGAGATTGGAATGACATCTGTCTTTAAGTTTACTTTGGAAACTTTGACTTCTCCCAAGTTTCTCAGCAAATTTTTGGGAAGGTTAATAGAATGCATCTGCATGTAAGATCTTTTCAAGAAGGGGAGAAAAACAGTTATGTGCAACAGATATGCAGGTTGCATGTTATTCTGCATATTAAATGTTTCTTAAGATAGTTTGGAAACTCCCATTTCTTGTGATTCATTTGCCTTCAAGGTAATTTTCTCTTAGAGAAAAACACTGCTGTTCTTTTAAATTAGTTTTGCATGGTTTGGAAAGAGTAGTTTTACTGAATAAATTTCCTTTACTCTCCAGCAATCTAAGCTATGTTTTTTTTTTGTAAAAATTTTATTAAGTTTTCAACAACAAACAAACAAACAAAC